>JAWMRA010000023.1:10080935-10159770 GCA_035584735.1 Pseudotriccus pelzelni | reverse complement strand
TTATTATGAGATTTCTCTCAAAACCAAAACCAACCAACCAAAACCAAGCAAACAACCAAAACCAAACAAACAACCCCACAAAGACACAGGAGCTTCCAATGAAGGTAAAAAGTATTTGCTTTTTAATATGCACTTAAGTCACAGTATCTGTTTTGAGATTATTACACCAGGTAACAATTTATTGTATTCTCAAAGTATTTTACAAGTGCCCATCTATACACTGAAGGAGCAGGTACTGAAGAAACCCAAACTCTGTGGTTTCAGAGCAAAAATAAAGCCAGTGATCAACATTCTTTCCATTCATCTTTATCGGCAGTTGTACAACACACTGTTTTTAAAAATTCAAAAACCATCACAGTAAGTAAATGAAATCAAAGATGTGCATTTCAACATTTTTCTGGCAGTTCTAATCTGATGCCAGCACTAAAATGCAACCATAATTTAGTAGGACCATTTGAAATTATTTTAGAAATTCTAGATTTAGGCCATTTTCAATGTCTTGAATCACTCCGCAAAAAAGAAAATCTTTAAGGAAAAACAATCATTTAATGCAGTTTCTATTGATGGAACAGAATACATTCAAAAAGAGCAGCTATTGATCAGAACATACTGAAATGAAGACAGACCTGGTGTACTAATGGAAATTTAGCTGAAAGCTATGTATTTCAAGACATTATTCAAGTCAAAACTCAAGGAAAACTTGAGGGTAAAAAACAGCTCTTAAAGTATTAAGTGTGTCTGATAGCAGGTTACACAGTACATACACACACTCATTCCTCCTGCAGTATTTATTTGCAAGGCTGTAGCTCTGAGATTTCTCCTTCTGCAATAAATTATTTATTTATACAGTGCACAGAACATGGTGAAACATTTCCTCACTACTCAGGAGACAGACACACTGCAGAAGTCCATGTCTCTGAACATGAGAAATGGAGACGAGAGCCTCCTTGCATCTTCATTAGCTAGATCCCTTCTCCTCTTTGGCAGCAGAGGCCTCCACGGAAGTAGCTTCCAAATCTTTGCTGGACTTCTCTTCATTTTCATCCTCTTGAGGGTAAAGATCTGGGTATTTTTGCATGCATTCCTGCATGGCACGGAATTGGTCCACACAGTCTGATCCCTTTATTTCTTCAGTGCTATAGTGGAAGCAGGAAAAGGCTGACTTGAACTGTTCCCCACAGGGACCACTAGCCATTCCACCCAGACACGGGCAATTCCAATTGATATCTCCATTGGGCAATATCAATCCTGAACAAACAAGAGAGAAGAAAAGTTAAGAGCTCCTTCCAAAAATTAATTCAATTCAGTGACACTTCCTAGGCTGCAGGTGATCTGAAGTACTAATGCTAAGACATTAGTTGTGTAGCTTTAAGGGCGATAAACACCTTTCACTTCCTGGACAGTCTGTATCTCTCTCTGATCTGTATAATCCTTTCATAAGCACAAGTGACATCAGTTCTCTATCCATCTCTGAATTAAGCCTCTCCCTAGACTACAGGCCACTGAGACTATTCTAAGGGAGCTACAAAAAACATAGAAGTCAAGTCAATCCACTTGGCAGACTCTGTTGGGGGAACAAGAAAGCATTAGAATCACGTCATACAAGTAATAAGAATTTAAATTAAGGCTAGAAATCTTTTAAATCAAGTTGAATGGATAAATTTTTCTGTTTTTAATGAACTCTGAAATACTAAGCAACAACTTTCCCCTTCAAGTTTGAACTGGAAGACCACAATTACAAAAATAAAAATCTGCACATCTGTAAAACACAGGTTAAGTCACGTGCCACAGTACACAAGGAATAGTGAGAGCATGCCAGCCTGTCTGGTTGCCAGAAAACAAACTGCACTTTAGATCACAACTGAAAGGGAATTAAGATTTACTTAAAACTCTAAACTGGAACAGCTCCTGCTCTGGAACAATTAAAGCCACCACAGAAATACTTCACTGATGGAATGGCAAGATGAAGATTTAAGGGTCTAGGTTCTTTGAGATATCAACTGATCTGCACAATGAAGGTCAAGAGCAAGCCAGAGAACTTCTTTTCTCTAAGTTTTAGAAATTCAATTCAACAGCGTTGGTCATGGGGGCTTCTGGAGTCTTTAATAGATTTCTTTAAGGCAATACATCTTATTCTTTCTCTGTCTTGTATGAACACACATGCAGGTCTGTTCATCTAAGAAGAACAAGAGAAATACTGTGCTATGACCCAAGCTGGTTTCTTCTCCACTTTAAAGTTTACTCTCCTCTTTAGTAAACTTTAACTTCATCTCCAGGTTGTGTTTCTGCAGAAGCTGACAGCATGTGCATAGACCTGAAGCAAAAGCAGCTCAATCATTTATTGCTTCATTAGAAGGAATATTTTACTCTGGTTTGCAGTGCATCAACGATGTGCTTTAACTCAGCCAATGCAGTTCAGCAGAAAATTACACTGAGTCAGTCAAATCTCGGTGTTGCTCAGACTTGTTTTCATTACAGAAAGTAAAAACTTCCTTAACATGATTTAGTCAACTACAGTAATACTGACTTTTTTCAGAGATCATGCTTTATTTGGCAAGAGCGTTTTGTAAAGTATCTCTAATAATCACTTTACTGAGAAGAAAAAACCTAGTCCAGTGCACCAGGGCATCTCCAGCTGTCTGGAGGAAAAGCAGCACTTCTGAGACAAGAAAATGGGTGGCTGGTGCCAGATTCCTCATTGTCAAAGACCACATAAAGCAGAAAGATATCAATCATACAATGGAGAAGAAATACAACTTGCTTTGTTAAATAGATTTCTCCTTTTAGAACCAGAACTGCCTTGTAAGCACACAAATTTTAACAATGTAAGAGTTATCCCAAAAACAATACATTCTATGATATCACAAGAGCATTGACTTTGATCACTGAAATAGCATCAGTTTCGGTTGTTACATGCACAGAAATCATGCTTTAAAAAAAAAACAAAGCAAAAATACAGATGAATAAGGCAAGCATTTCCTCATTGCCAATCACAGCAGAGTTCACACGTCAATGAGTAAGTGTATCAGCTAGCTTAGAGCACAATTAAATCGGAAACAGATTTCAGCCACCGCTCTCCCTGAATCGCAAGCCTGCAATAGACAGGATTACTATTTTAAAGTAAAACTGAATTAAAACTTGTTTCAAATGCAGCCTGAACCCCACTGATTCAGTGGGTTGTAATCTACTTGTACCTGCACTTGGGGAAGAAAAAACAACCTGTTTACATCACAGCAGATCAAGGTTTGTGTTAACAATCGATTGCTGACATCACATAAGCTAATCCCTCATGGCTCATGCAATCTGTTAATATCATGGATGGAGGCAGGTCCATCTGCATCTTTGTCAACACTTGTCTTCGGACTTGCTGTAATGAAGTCCCACTGTTGTTCTGAGAAAAGTTTCTTTCCTGTTATATGACAAACATTTCAGTAACAAGTTTATCTGCCAGTGATTCACAGTGTAAGATGACAGACACATGGGAAGCAGGAATGAAAGGGACACCACCAGTCATAAAAACAGTTCCATACATCTGATCACTCATCAAGTTATTTCTTAAAAGAAATAACTTCATCACTCCTCTGCAGAAACCACATTAAAACTGTCTCTAAAATAAGATGACAGGAACAAGTCTGGAAAAACAGAAGGGAAAGACCAGCAACAATCTGTGTCTGAGGTCCAATTCCATAAGTGCTTTCAGCCAACTTTCCCATCACAGCTGTAATGCTAATAAAAATTACTTTGCATGCATAAAACTCATCAGTGCCTTCTTCATATAAGCCTAATAAGAAATTATTCTAACTGATGGCAGCAAAGATCTCAGAGAAAACAGGGATCTTTCATGTTTAAATTCCACCATCTGCAACACACAGGACTAGAAACAAGCTTTACAGTAAGAATGCTATCTCCAAACTGCTGCAAATGAATTCTTAATTTGTTTCCAGCAGCCACAGCTTTCAAAAGGCACATACAGTGAACTGTGAGCTATGCTGCAATATGACATGCTAACTTAAACTTACCCTGGTTTGACTGCCTTTCCATTTCACATGGCTTTTTAAATTTCAATGTTTTTGATTTAAAGCAAGTCACTAACATTTTGCCTACCAAAATCTCCTAAGTGATACAACAACAAAAAATACTGACAGAAATAAGAATATTATACAAATTTATTTTCTCCCAAGGGAAACAGACCACAAGTTTTCCTGAATGATCTACTGACTCCAATACACTGCTCAAAGACTAATTAATGTCTGTTAATATCCAGGGCAAAATGAGAACTAAACAAGAATATCAAACTGCATGTTTATCTTAAGTATCAAAAAGGCCACTACAAAAAAAACAAACACCTTAAGCAAAGTTTCAGACGTATTAGAAAACAGTGCAGATTATGGTGGATCTATATAATGAATCTATTCTCTCCCAGATATGACCGGTCTGTACAGCACAGCAGAAAAGATGAGAAGAGTCATTACAGTTAATTATACAACAGATTTTGAACACTGGAAACCAAGTCTTCTATTCAAAGTAGAAGCTAAATCAGAAAAGCCTGACACTACGTTATATACAGCAAATCCCTTTCCAATTTTCACTTAAATAAGAGCCACGCAAGCCACAGCTGCTGCACTCCAACCTATTCCAAACCATTTCACCCATGTCTTTCCTGCCCACAAGTTTCACTCCCATTAGATGCAGCCACATTCTGTGATATGTCAATTGTTTCTCTGTTCTAATCCACTGTAGCCCTCGGTCAGTCAAGTGAGTTTTCAGAGAACCTGTAAAACATGGCAATAACTTACCATACGCTGAAAAACCCTCAACAAACTAACAAACAAAACCCAACAACAACAACACGCCCTCCCCAAACTTATTAACAGCATTTAAATATAGTTTAGTTTCTCCTTTTGAATCCCACTGACACACATTGTCAATGTAAGGTGCCCCTGACATAACAAGCTTCTGGCTTTCTCTCTTTTCTTCTCTGCTCCACTGCTGAGGAAGCAAGGGACCTAACATGCTGTAAATGAAGGATTGCTAGGAAAAAAACCCTCTCCTACTCACCACAGCCTTTCCATATCCAGCAAAATACATATAAAAAGAATCAATGAGTATGGCATTCAAACAAGAAGGAAGTGCCTCTTTTAATTTTGACTAGTTTATTATCCAGATACATGGCACAAGACTATATCCTTGGGGTATATGTACAACCGGGAAAAGAGTCATTTAGGGCAGAGAGATGGGACAGGAGACAGACCAAAAAACAAACGCTCTTTAGAGGTACAAAGCGAACTGTTTGCTACGTTCACATTCCCAATTTTGGTAGTATGTCTGCAATTTTGGTAGTATGTCTATTATGTCCTTTGGAGATGGACACCCTTTCCTTTCCTCTTAAAAGACAGTGTCAAAACCAGACATTTACCTATAGGGCAATATGAATACATGTGCTGCATACACGACTGTACTTAGCTAAAGAGCAGGCCACTTTGTTTAGCTGTACACCACATCAAGTGACTGAAAAGTAACAATAAAATCTGCAAGGGTTTGTATGTTCTCCAGATGTGATAGCTAGAAAAAGTATCTTTATTTTTCTAGCAGTCTCCAGTTTTTCAGAGGAAACAGAAAGCCACAGAAAAGGAACGGGAAACTTAACTCTACCATCTAATCATTAGAGGCTGTTAACTCTTCACTTAACAGACCAACATCAGATTTTAAATTTGCCTGAGACAGGAATAAAAAACCTCAAATTTTATTTCATTTCCACATATAATAATGACAGGAACAAGTACTCCTCAAAATGAGCTCTCCTCAGACACTGTTTGCCAGATAAGGATGAACCAATTTACGCGACTCATTTGTAGGTTCCATCTTCCACTCTGGGCAAGGCACTAACAGATACAAGTGTCACACTGATTTTATTGCCTGCAGGGGTCTTTAGTCAAAATCTTTAGGGGCTGAAGCACCAGTCCCATGGTGAAGGTGATGACAAACACCAAAGCATAGATTATTTCCGCCAAATAGGCAGTTTGGGTATTGGGTCTTAGCCAGCAAAGCAACTTACCTGAAAACACAAGGTAGAATTCCTGACAGATCCTAAACTGCACTTTTTAAACACCTTTCTGCAACTGAATTTCTCTCATTGTTCTCATTTGGGTCATTATAACACTGCATAGACTAATCACTGCTGATGAGCAAAACTTTTAGTTATACAGTTGACTACATACAGTTGTAATAAGGTCAAAGTAGGCAAACAAATGGAAAATCACCACAAATCTATGTAGAAAAAAGTTATTTTAATGACTTGGGAAGATGTGATTGAAATTACACTATATACTGTATCAGCTAAAAGAAACCCTGTGTGCTCCTACGGCTAAACTGTGCTTAAATGCTGCCCTCTAAAGGTCTCAGAGCCACTGGCATAACTTTCACTTTCTAACAAAATTTCAAAAAGGGTGAAGAGTTTACTTCTTTACCAGTTAAGCTGGAACCAGTGAAATCACTTCACAAAAAGTGAAGAGGCTAAAAGACCTGCAAAGAGAGACAATTAGAAAAAAAAATAACCTGAATTCACAGATGTTCATGATAATTATTAACCTATAGCAAGATTATATAATCATCACGCTAGGAGGATTATTTCATTTACCCATTAGAAACAATCTAAAATAAACTCTGTGCAAGCAGACTATTATTAGTCTTGGTCTCAAAAGTACTCTGCTCTCTTAAATCTTTATTTCCAGGTTAGACCTACTTCATGTAAGAACTGCAGTCTTCACTGAAAACTTCCATCTTTTCAAGGCAAGATTATTACAGTTGAAAACTCAGTAATTTGAACTTACTTGTTACGTACCACTGAAAGACATTACCGCTAATTATTGATTGTATTGCTATTAGTACAGCATTAGCCAGACATAACTGGCCCCAAATCGGATATCCAGAGATCACCAAATTACAGTTTCAGGTGCACACAGGCTGGTGAGCAACTCACATCAATGACAGTGGTATGTAACTCACTCCAGCTCCTCTAAAAATTGTGTGGTGTCATTTAAAACAGTGAAAAAATATCACCATTTTCACTGATTCAGCTCTAAAAATAAAAGAATAAAAGGAAAAGGTTTTTCTGGATGTCTCTGGCTACTAGCCAAGACTAAAAGCCATCAACTGATTATTTGAACAGGTCACTACAAAAAATCATTACAAGTGTAGGAAAAAAAAAACCACTGTAAGGAAAGGATGTGTCATTTGTGATATTGTAATTTGGGACTTAAAATTGCCAAGAATTGGAGTGTTTATCTGTTGCATAACCAGCTGCCCTCAGTGTTTAAAAATTAAAAATTTTTGCCAAACTCATACAAGGCTTGTTTTCTATTATTGGTTTTACATGTGATGTACCACTCCTTACTTCCGTTCTTCTGCTCACTACTGACCTTGTTCTTCGTAAGGGTCATCTGGGTCATCTGCAACCAGCTCGGCACTGCTCGGTGTCTCATGGTCCTCCTTGGTCGCAAATATTATTCTGTCCTTTCCTACCACACAGGAAACAAGAAGCAAAAGTTCAGATAAATCTGAGACAGAAAGAGAGTCATTTACAAAACCGCCATGAGGTAATGAGATATTCATCGTGATGCACTAACGTTAGCGGTGACTGAATTCTGTTGTACTTAAACCATCACCTTCAATTACAAAAGTTACTAGCTCAGAGGAGCTCATAAACACTGACATTTTATTCTTCTAAAGCTCCAGTTTTCACAGCAACGTCTTGTAATGGCTGCAGATCACAGTACAGTGCATTGAACTGTGAAGTTAAAAAGCTGTTTCAAAACAAGCTCAAACTACTCTGTTACCAGGGCTAACACAGATGAAGGAGTTAGACTAAAAAAAAATGAAGAATGAAAGAAAAAAGTACACTAAGTAACTGTTTAACAAGATATTTATTAATAACAGTGCTCTTCATTAAAGATCAGTGTAATATTTTCCTGTAATCACATGAATTAAACACTGAAGAGAACCATCACAAAACTATACTGACAGGTATTGTGAACACTCCCAAGGACAGAAACCCAACACAGAACACTCTCTGCTCTTGGGCCACTCTTGATTTAACCAAAAAGTTCCACAGCACGGTGGGGAGGCTTGGCTGGAAACCTGAATAGTTTTTTAACAGCTGTGTAAGACTGTAACAGATACTTCAAGGCAGGCACAAATAGAAAAGAAAAGCTACTTGAAACTCCTCTCAATGCACAACTGAGTGTTCACTGAGCAGAAAAAAAATGGTAAATTCCCCGAGAATTTTCCCAATTTATAAAGAACACTACAGTGACTCGGCACATTAGGAATTAGGATTTTCTGGCCCCTCCATGTGACCTCAGCCAGTAGATGCTTGGTAACTTCCTTTACTTTGCCCAGTAACCAACATCCATTTAAAACTATTCTGAGAAATAAATAAATTCAAAACCTTTTAAAAAGGAAAACAGTTTTCTGTCAACTCTGCATTGTACTCCAGCAAACTTTAAAACATGGAATGTTAAGTCATTTCTTATATAAAAGGAACTAGAAACACGTGAACTCTAACCCCTGCCACTGCAATTTTGTAGGGTTGCATAAGGCAACTTACAGATCTTGAAAAACTAAATAAAGCACAGCATAAAGCATAAAAGAGGTGCATAGGTTATTACGGCCTCACCGCGGTTTATAACCAGCATTCATTGTGCCAAGGTTTGTAACTTAAAAAAGGCATTTAGGACTACAGAACGGCTTTGTTTGTTTTGTTTTAGATTTTGTTTGGTTTGTTTTTATTTGTTTTTGTTTTGTTGTTGCGGTTTTTTTCCAGTTTGAAACTTTATCCACTTTGCATTACTTAAGAGGTCAAGGATATATATATATATATACGTACATACATATGGATATATACACCTATATATACACAGAAACATATATACAGGTATATACCTCCCATTATAAGAAGTGGTCAAGCTTTATACATGCCACAACCAGTACAACACGACACAGGAACGCTCTGCCCGCCCCGTCCATCTACCGCGTTTTCCTTAAGAAGGCAAAACGCGACGCCTCTGGCCACTTAAGCTACGCCAGAAGAGGTGAATGTTATCCCCTGCGGGCGGGTGCCGTTCCAGGACGGGGAGCAAAGCGCGATCCCAGCGGGGCTCCCCCGGCCGCTCCCGGCCCCGCGCCCTCCCCGCCTCGTGGTCCCGCCGCGCCTGCCGCCAGGGGAAGGGCCGGGAGGCAGCGCTGCCGCTGCCGCCGCCGCCACACGCGGCCCGCGGGGCCCCCGCGCCCCTTCCCCGCTCCGGCCGCGCCTCCCCCTCGCGAACCGGCGGTCACCCCTGGGCGCCCCCACAACCCCCCCCTTCCCGTCCTCCCGGCCGCCTCAGGGCGAGCCCGTCCCGGCGGGGTGACATTGAGGAGGACGCGCGGGCGCACCTTCCTGCCTGCAGTAGGACATGGCGGAGCCGGCCGGTGCCTCTCCCCCGCACTGGCCCCGCCGCTCCGGCACGGCCCGCACCGCTCCGGGCAGCGCCGCTCCACGCCGCCACCTCCCGCCTCCGGAAGCGCCTTCGCTGCCCGCCGGCGGCCGCTGACGCACCTCCTGCGGAGGGAGCAGCGGCTCCGCCGGGCCCGGCCCCGCCGCACTACAGCTCCCGCCCGCCCCGCGGGAGGAGGGAGGCAGGGACACAGGGAGGGAGGAGGGAAGGGCTTCCCGGCCGCGGAGGGAACTACGCGTCCCGGCGTGCGCCGCTGCGGGCGGGGAGCGGCTCGGGGGCGGGAGGGCCCGGAGGTGTATCGGGGCGCGGCTGCGGGTGCGCGGCTCTTGCGGTCTCGGTGTGGTGGTGCCCGGAGGGACCGACAGGCTCACGATGTCGAGGAACGTAAGTGCTGCTCGCACCGGCCGCCCGGGCCGGCCCGTTCCCCCCGCGAGGTGCCCTGGCTGGGGCCAGAGGCCTGGACAGGTCACAGCCCCCGGGCGTCTGAAGAGAAGCCCCATCCCCTGCTTTGCCTGCGTGCAAAAAAAGATCTAAAACTGCATTTTAGTAATCCCCCACAGCCCGCCTACGCACAGATAAACCCCTGGGCTCTCCTGTTATCACAGGACAGCAGCGGGGGTTTTGTTTTAAGCTGTCGCTTTTTGTTGCCCTGGCTGTAATTATTGCGAAGTATGAGGGCGTTTTGTCGCTGGTGAGGTGAAATGTAACTTGTTATTTATAGCGATGTTTTAGCTGGTTTGGAATTCAGGACTATTGCTCAGTTTGTCGCGGCCTGAGTGCAGGGCGTGGACATCAAGTACAGAACCTAGAGACAGACTGGAGAAAGCTTGAACCACTGTGAAAGAAATAGGTTTTTTCCATCAGGCTGGAGTTTTATTTATTGACTGTATTTCTGATTCCAGAAGTGTGATGAGTCATTTAATAAGTGTGGGAAAATTTTGGTCCAAGGCAAGAGGTGCTACTCTGTAGAGTAGTGATATTAACAAAGCAAACAGACTTGCTTTGAAACTGAATGCTTTTCCCTTTCACACCAATATTGCATTTTTGATTTATCTCCAACAGTTCTCTGACACTGGCAGCAGAAAAGAGCATGTTAAAATCACAAGTGAGTCCAAACCAGGGTTCCTGGAGAGGCTCAGCGAGACTTCTGGAGGCATGTTGTTGGGACTTGTGACATTTCTTTTGGCTTTCTACCTTCTTTTTACCAATGAAGTAAGTGAAATATTGTCAGTGTTTGTACACAGCTTTATTACTTCATCCATGAGAAGAGGAGTTTATGTCTGGAGAGCCTGGTGCTTATGCTTGGGATATAAGAGAAGAGTGAAATCACAGGGCCGCAGATAGTATTTCTGTAGAACTGAGTGTAGTAGAGACAGTGACAGCGTGTGGTGAGACAGAAGACGGGAGACTGATGCTGAAACAGTCTGTGGTATTACTGTAAGGGGGTTGCATGAGCTAGCCATGTTCCAGTCTTCTCTTTTCTTGAGATAACAAAAGGCCTTAATTTCTGGTGGTGTTACAATTGTGTTGAAGGAATTCATACCCCATGTTGCAAAACCAGGAGTGTTATTTATTCGTTTATTCTCAGTGTTATTTTATGTCTTGGCTTTAGATTTTAAAAAAGATAAGCAGGGAATTATAGTACCCTCCCATTGCAAACATACAGTTTTGGAGTGGGAGAGCATAATTTTCTGAATTTTGACCTAAGACTTCGTTTTTTACCTCTGCATGAGGAAAAAGAACTCCTAGCAATTTCAAGGACTTTGCAGGAAAAAGCACACCATGACATGATGGTAAGGCAGGGGAAACTGCTGCCAAGAAATCTCCTGAGTCTTTGGAAAGTTTGCATCATTTTTGCAGTTATTCATGAACAATGAACAAAAGGGGTGAAGAGCTTTAGACCATTGGAGGAATAATTTGTTTGAGAAGCTTAGTCAGTGTTAACGGTCCTGCTGTGTGGGCAAGAAATACTGCCCCAAACTGTGTCAGACACAGAGAGAGTGGAGAAGTACAAGTGTGTTTTGAAAATATGCTGTGAGGCTGAATACAGAATCTTTCCTTGTGGTCTTCAGTTTAGTTGTCTTCTAACCTTTTTCGCAAAGTACTGCTGTGCCATTGTTTCTCCACAAGCTGATTTTGGTTTTCTTGACTGCAGGGACGAGCTTTAAGGACAGCCAAATCTCTTGATGAGGGGCTTTCTCTTGTGGTCCCTCTTGATACCATCCACAGTGTCTCGCAGCAGAATGAAGGGAGACTGGTGCACTTGTCTGGTGCTCTGAGTACATCTAAGGTAAATGAAATAGTACCTTGAAGATGTGAGTATTTCAAGCTTGGAGGGAAGGAAAAGTCTTTGCCAATTAAAGTTATGTTTGATATCCAGGCGAAGACGTGTAGCTTTTCTCCTCCTTTGTAAGCATTGCTGGCTACCACCCAAACTTTATACTGTATTCAAATGTGTGTAACATAGTGCTTTGTCCAGGGAGGTATGTAAATGGGTTTGATAATAGAAGTACAGTGTTTGAATTTGTGAGGTACAGCATTTATACTTATACTTGTATTTTCTTTAACTTTTCCACAGCCCTTGTTTGACCCCAGCTATGGGCTCTCCATCCGGGCTGTCAAACTTAAGCGTAACGTGGAAATGTACCAGTGGGTAGAATATGAAGATTCAAAGTAAGGAAAGTAATCTTTAGAAGTTGTTTATAAAGCTTATTGTATTAATAGGATCCCATCACAATTTTTTTTAAAACTTCATTTAATCTCTTAATTTCTTTAGTACTTTATATGTGTGCAAATTGAAGTACTTAACTAACCTGAGACACTATTTCTTGATTATTAGAAGACTCTGCTACCTTAATAATCAAAACCCAACATTAATTTCTTGATTTGAAAGTAAACTGCAAATTTTAGTTGTTTGAGAAACACTTGGATTAGTTCATCACAGGCAATTTTGCAGTCTTTGTACCTTTTCAAGGCAATTAACAAAACTAATGAGATGTTTACTCTGCTAATAGTTGCAAACCAAATAAAGAAAACGTTTCTGCTATTCCTAATAATACCACTGACGGTAGTATGAAAGTTATTAGCTCTTAGCTAGGTCTGACTGCACAGAACTCATATTCCAAATGTCTTTCATGTCACAAAAAAGTCAGAGGTTGTGAAGGCGTGAAAAATGTCTTATTTTTAGGTTGCTTATGGTCCAATGCCTGTAAAACTCTTGATTTCAGTCAGCTCACTGTCTTTAATACTGGTTGTTCCTCATTGCTCTAGTCAACACCTCCTTGTTGGAAACATGGGAGTAAACTGGTTGTGGCTGTTCAGCATTTGTGTGTAGCTTTCTCCTTGTACAGAGAATAGTTAAGAGTTAGGTTCCGTGTAAAGATAAGTTTGTGTTGCCAATGATCTGTCTGTCTATTTCATTTGTAAAGTGTATTCTGCCCTGAGCAGGGGTGTGTGTGCTCTGTTTGGTTCTCATCCCAACCCCTTTTATCTGCAGAGAATATGAAGAGAATGGTGAGATTAAGAAAGAGACAAGGTATTCATACAGTAAGTTGGTCAAGAGAAAGTCCCTTTTTTTAATGCATGTAACTGTGGGGTTTTATGTGTGTGTATTTTGTTTGTAAAACCTGTATTTTCTTCTTGGGAAAGAAAGGAAAGGAATGTGAAGAAATAAACAAAAGTTCTGATACCTAAACAAATGGTAGAACCTCTTTTCTTGAGCTAACTGAGGTGAAAGGAGATGTGCTGTTAGCAACAAGTACTGCAGAAAATCTGAGTATTGTCCTGGAACTGCTAAAGGTTCAGAGCAGCATCCAGGGATAGAATACTCCAGAGACACGACTCACAAGGACTCCAGTGACAGGAAATGGGTAGAGATGGAAGTTTGTTCAAAGCTACACCTGAGATTACATTTCAGACATGGGCATTTATCAGCTGTGAGCAGCAGAGAATAGACAGGAAAGAGCAGTGTAGCTGCTGCCTCCCTCTAAGGGAGCCTTTTGAAAACTTGTTTATGTGTTGATACCAGGTAATGAAAACTACCAGCACCTTCTGATGTGCACTGTGGCTTTTGCCAAAGGCTTTTTTTGGCAGGAGCAGAACTGAGCATGATATTCTGATCTGCCCAGGGGCAGGAAAATAGTCTGAGTCATCGTATTTCTGGAGATTGGTCTCTGTGCTTCATTTATCTCTGATTAAAGCTCATGGATGTGCAGCGTGGGCGTGCAGCAGTTTCTGGGTGTGATCATATAAAAATACCCAGCTCAGGGAAGCCTTGGACCCTGCAGCATGGAGGTACATAAGGAGCAAAGCTGATCGTTGTGAGCTGTGAAAAACAGCCTTACAGGGAACAAAAAGAAATGCCATTTAAAAAATCAGCTGCCCTCTCAAGACTGATGGATTCTGTCCAGTGAATGTCCGTGTATTATTAGCTGTGGTGGGTTAGCCTTGGCTGGCAGCCAAGAACCCACACAGCTGCTTGCCTGCTCTCCCCCTCAGTGGTACTGGAGAAGACATTGGGAGGAACAGGAGTTAGAGAGCTTGTAGGTTGAAATGGGAGATGGCTTTCCATTTGCCACTGTGGGCAAAACAGACTGGTCTTGGGGAAAATTAACTTAAATATTCATTTTAATTGGCAGTAAATTAATTACTGAATCGAGTGTTGGCAAAACACATTTGCTCTTGTCCTTTTCCAGGCTCAAGTTTGCTCCAGACTCCATCCCTTTGCCCCCTGCCCCTTGTTATCACCAAAGGTTACCCTCACTCCCTTTAGTTAGGGCTGGGGGTGGGCTTACAGTCAGTACATGGTGGTTTCTCTCTGCCGCTGTTTCCAGCTCTGCTGGTTCCAGCAGAGCTCACAGCTCTTCCTCACAAAACCGGGTTATTCCCAAAGTGTGGAGCCAGGAATCAAAGCCTAATCATGGAGGATACCAGCAGCAAGCTGAGCAAAGTTGAGTTACAATTTTATCCCTAATATTTATTTTTTCCCTAAATCCCACCATTCCCTAATAGGTTAGGAGGATGGATCTAAGTATCAGTATAGACTTATCACATACATACCTTGATGTAAATACTGTTACTAGAAGTGTGACTTAGAGCTGATTAACTGATTGAGAGGTGTCTTCAGTAACTCAGATCCAAGTGCCTTTTCCTCAACCTTTATATCATTCTGTTTAGATACAGAGTGGAAATCGGAAGTAGTGAACAGCAGAAACTTTGATAAAGAAATTGGACACAAAAACCCAAGGTAATGTTCCACCTGGCACAGTCCCTCTGAATTCTGTCACTGGATCTGATCAAATATGAAAGCTAAATGACTAATTTCATAACACAGTGAAGTAGATGGAAAGTGTTGTTCTTTTGGTAGCTGGGAGAAGGAAGGCATAAAGAAATTAGAGAGCAGTTCAGAGCTGCCTGGTGGGACCAGAATAAACCTATCCATTGGTAATGGCTGGGCATCAAGCTGTTATTATATTACCTCTGGACCATGGGATGTCTGTGGAGGAGAACTTGAGTGGGTTCCTTTTTGACTTTTATTGTCCTTTAGAGCAGTCTATTAGTAATTCTTTCTTTTATTACAAGTGGAGGGTTAGAATAGCAGGTGTCCCCTGAGCTTGTCATGCCACTTGCATGCTGCTTTTTCTAAATCAGCGTGCATGAGCTCACAGGCTTGTTTATGGCAATTGCCATAGAGAATTTGTTTCTTATATCTCTCATCTGCAGCATTTTAGTCACACTATAATGTGCCATTTTTAATGCTAAGTTTTAGCTTGCTGGCCATTCTCCCACTGTTTGCCATAGTACTGTGCTGTATATTACATACTGCAAAATAAGAGTTTGATCATAATTCTGGGACTAATCAAGGACTCTCTCTTCCTCAGTGCCATGGCTGTGGAGTCTTTCACTGCTGTTTCTCCTAACGTGCAGGTTGGCAGCTTTGTCCTTTCTAAGGGTAAGGATTGCTCTGTCCTGGCTTTGTGTCTGCTGTTGCATCAGCAGTGGACTTTGGTTCTTTCCACAACAGCCATCGTGTCAAGTGATAATCAGGAAGCCAGCCAGCAAACTGGCTGTTCCAGGTTAGACACTGGGCCTCAGTGATGCTTCATTCTCCTTAGGTCTCGTCGATAAAATTGACGACTTCAGGCGGTTGAGCTTGGCAAACCTCGAGGATCCACATGCTGATGTTACCCGGGGAGGAGATTACTTTTATCACAGCGAGAACCCCAGGCGTCCAGAAGTAAGACAAGAAAGATAAACCAATGCAGTGATTACTCTTAGGTGACAAAGAAACTGGGACATGTCCCATTTCTATTTAAATATATAGAAAATGGAGGGCAGACCATCACATAGGATGACTCCCTTAGTGCAGTTCTTCAGCACGAGTTCTTCTCTTGCAGGAAGCCTCTGATCCCGCTTCTTTGTCTTCGTTTTTCTTGAGTCTGCCATGCTTTTAAATGGAAGGACATGGGTTGGTGCTGGGAGGTGGGTTCTACCTCTGCCTTGCTGAAAGCAGTACGATGAGATAGCTTGTTGTCAGCTTGTGCTGCCTGATCTGCTCTGCCAAAAGATGAAATGACTAGGAATTAACAAATAATTGGTGTTACTGTGCTGCAGCTAAATCAGAGCAGACATTGCAACACGGCTTTTGAGCTCTCCTGTGTCAGCTGTTGACTAGCCCTGAAAAAGTACAGCTTGGAAATCATTCTGCATGTCCTCTGACTTGACATAAACATTCAGAAGAAGTGTTAACACTTAAAGGGTGTTCCCATGCTGAGTTATCTTTCCTGTGGTTCTCCTTTGTGAAACAATCTTTCTTGACTTCCATTCTTTTCTTGTTTTTAGGTGGGAGACCTTCGTGTCTCGTTCTTCTATGCAGGTCTGAGTGGAGATGATCCCCATTTGGGCTCTGCTGATAAGGTGAATCTTCATCTGTTTTTGTATTTTGTAAACTCTGATCCCAACTCAGTAACCAGTAAATACTTCTCCCTTTGTTCCAAGGTAACTGTGATTGCTCGCCAGCGAGGTGATCAGCTGGTTCCGTATCACACCAAGTCTGGAGATGTCCTGGAGATCCTGCACCCTGGGGATCTTTCTGTGGAGGTGAGATACCACATGTACTAGTGAAGGGTTAAAACTGGAGATGGTAGTGCAGAAGCAGCAGAGGAACAAGCTCTCATTCTCCTTCAGGCCTGCTCCAGTGGAGGAGATACTCAATGTAAACATTGGCTTTTCTCACTCCTTTTTCTAGAACAACGTGCTGTAGCCTGTGTTTGCCTTCCAGCTTTCTGCATGTTCTGTGTGTTGCAGAAAATGCCATGCTTTGGCCAGTAACAGTCCATAATTTACTATAGTATTTTCTGATTTCTTTTTAAATCCTCTTGTGATGCTTTTGAACATCCTTTGCTTTAAAGACTCTTTCCGTGCCTTCTCATTTTACTTTTATTTGCTCCTTGGTAGTTTCCTACTTATACATTCAAGCACGTGCTTTTGAAAAGGTCTTGTGTAAAAATAGTAAAAATCAGGCTTTAATTAAATAAACTATAGGAGCTATTCTCTCTTCAGCTCCTCATAACAGAACTTTAGGCTTGTTTGAAGTGTGTATTGCAATTCTGGCTGAGAAAGAGCCTTCAGGCAGAGCATTATGCTCCAATAAATCCTGCATGCTCCAGCAATTTGGTGATTCATTTACTCCTTTTAGTAGGTTTGTTTCCATTAATGATTGTATCATGCCCTGCTGCTAAAAAAACCCCATATGTCAAGAGTTTACAGGAGCTCCCAAAAGCAGTTAAAAGGGCTTGAAATAGTACCACTAGAATCTCCTCTCTGCTGTGAGCTTTGAATCTTCATTAGAATGAATTTTAGTTTATTGAATATTAACTCACTACAAATAAATAATTTGTGGAGTAGTTCTATGTACAAGTAATCAATACACTGATTTAGTGCTTTATTATGTCCCAGTCCTCTTCCTGTGAATGTTTTCTAGAGCCAGAGGGTCACACAGCCCATTTGGAAAATAATCTTAGAAGCCTTGCAGTTAGGTGCTTTGCTTTGCTTGATGAAATGCAGAAATACCTTTTATCTTTTCTTCCCTGCATCCTGCTTGCTCTCTTTCACACACCTTTCCTTCAACCATCAGTGGATAGTGTTGCCTTTTCTCTCTTCCTCCAAGCACAGTGAAGTCAAATCCTTCTGTCTTTAGTACAGTTACGTGTTGGTATCTTATTTTCCACCGTAATATTGAATGTATCCAACTGCAGCAAAACCTGTGTGGTCTCTGCCTGTGGTTAGTGTCAAATGGTGCTTGTTAGGCTCTTAATTTAGGAAAAAACTCAAATTCCCTTTTGCTGCAGTGTGCAAACAAACTCTGTGGAATGAACTGCAATGTACCTTCCGCAAGAGAAATTGTACCCCTAAAATGCTGTCAACTCTGATTTGCTCATAATATACTGGAATTAAGAGGATCTTGAAAGAAATAAAGGAACAGGCTGCATGTCATGGTGTTTGCTTTCAGGAGGTGTTTCAGAAGGAGCATCAGAGTAACACCATGAAGACCTGGGCCCTCCGTGGAGCAGGCTGGCTCTCCATGTTTGTAGGCATCAGCCTAATGACCCGAATTTTTTACACATTAGGTAAGATTTTTTTACAGAAAGGTATAATGATCTACAAGTGAGATTGTAACCCCTAGAGAGTCTTCTTTTGCTCTCATATGCAGTTAATTAGTTTGGAGACCCGGAGGAATCTGGTTTGAACTCAGATTTGATTTGATCTGAAAGTCACTGTAGGCAACTGCAGGTAAACATGATCCCAAAACTGTCTGGTTGCTTTGTGAACACTAAAAAAACCCCATGCAAATATCTGCTGCCAGTCTCAGAAGATCCAAGCCCAGTGCTTACCAAAATTAGAAGCCAAAGCACATGTTGAGCTGGTTCTTTCAAAAGATGCTGCAAGGCAATGATTTTCTGCACCCACATACAAGTGGTCCTCCACCAACAGGTCCTAATCAGTAGTTGTATAGAAATACGTCTTTGTGTCTGGTTATTCTACACTGTTGTAAACAACAGCAAAGAAAGTTTTTATTTATTCTTTTAACCTATAAAAATTCTGGAATAAAACCAGAAAAGCCGGACAATGCCTCAAACTTGTATAAACTTCAGACATCAAAGTATCATTTGCTTTGTAGCTGGGAACTTTTTTTCTGATCTGTTTATCCATGTACATGCTGCTGCAAGATCTGTTGTTACCAGAAATTAATTTTCATGCTAACATCTTGTATCAGTTGCCCTAGACTTGTTCCATAGCTGCAAGGCTATTCATCTCCTCTGCCTCTCAATCCTTGGACAAGGCTTCAGACTTCATTTTGGATTACTTCCTGTCTGAAGAGGTCACGATAGCCTTGCCTTATATATTTAGCTGCTGCTCAATTATCAAATTCAATTTGATATTTAAATTTAATTTAAATTAGATTTAATAAATATGAGGATGCCTGGAATGCCTTATCCAGTGCTCACGATAAATTACTTGGGTCTGCCTTTTGATTGCAGTAGTTAGTGTGCAGGTCCTAGGCACGAACGAGACTTTCTTTTAAACTGCCATCCTGTCAACTGCTTTATCCCATGTCTAATTCTCTCTGCAGTGGACTGGTTTCCTGTTGTGAGGGATCTGGTTAACATTGGGTTAAAAGCATTTGCCTTCTGCGTAGCCACTTCGCTGTCACTCCTGACCATCTCCGTGGGGTGGCTCTTCTACCGCCCCCTCTGGGCTCTGCTCATCGGGCTGCTCTCCGTGGTTCCCGTCCTGGTGGCAAGATCTCGTGTTCCACCCAAGAAGCAGCAGTGAGAAGGAGGTGGTCGGGTCTTGAGCTGAATCCCGGTTAGAAACTTCTCAAGTGCTTTTCTATCCTGGTTCCTGCACTGTGCTTCCAGCAAATCACAGCTCGGCAGCGAGCACCAAGAGCTGGGGAGGGGGCTTGAATGGGGCTGTTGATACACGTTGTCCATGGGACTATAGGATGCTGTTTGTAGGAAGTCAGTGACATCAACTTTGGGGGAAAAAAGCATTTTAGAGTGTCTGTGTTTATGATAAGTTAGTGAATAAGCAGCTCTGTGGCTCTTACTGCTTTGTAATTCCCCTGATTTGAGAACTGGCAAGTCCTCACTGACAGGTGTGGCATCTTGTGTGTTTTGGAGAAGGTGCCAGCTGGATTCTATGGACCATGGTTAGATATCCTTAGGAAATACGTGTGTGTACCTGTCCCTGACAAACCCTCCCTCTGCTGCCTTTTCTAGTAGCACGGTCAGGTACACTCCTCTGGCTGATGCATTTGGCACTGTGTGTGTTCAGAGGGAAAATTGCTTAGGCAAATTCCACACAATGCTCTTGTAACCGTGTGCTTTTTGACTGGGGATTTTCAGTGTAACTCAGTGTAATGAGTGGCCAGGTTAGCAGTGCTCTGAGGTCAGGTGAATTTTTCAGGAAGCATTGATTTCCCCCAATCTTTTAAAAGTCTCTGAAGTTGTTCTTGGTTAAGCATCCAAAATGATAGCCCAGACTATACCATTGCGTAAGTATTTCAAAAATTTAACTTCAAATTGCACCTAAAGGGATACTCTGAGATCACTAACCAGCTGCCTTGAAACAACATTAACTTTTATAATTGAATGTATAGTCTTTAAAATATTTGGGGTTTTTTTGCTGTGTATACTGTTTCTTTCTTGAACTTCACTTAGTAAGGACAATGAACATACTCCATGAAATTAAGTAGTGGAAACATTTTTGCCTGATTAGTTTTCATAGATTTTAGTAGCCTAAATTAAGAGCTTAGTATCATGTTAGAGGAATGCCTTCTTGTAGTGTTGTGATGGCACATGTTTACATATTTCTGTTGTAACCAGTACTTGAGACTGGAGACACTCTTGTACTGTTTAAAGTCTCTCCACCAGGATGGGGTCTGGTTTCCAGATGGGCCCTCCTGCACGACAGTGTTTTAGAGGGTTCCGTAAGTACAAAAATAATGTCTTCATTTATGAAATCTATTTATGACCATCAGAAGAGTGTTCTCTGTACCAAAGGAACTTGACTTGAACATACATAAAAGCAAATGTTTGCTAGAAATGGTACTGCCAGAGAAATGAGTTACAAATCATAAATGTTCTGAGAAGTCGTAATTACTCAGTCTTAATTACTTTAATTCTTTTGGTATTTGAATGTTGTCGGTTCAGTCTCGTGTCTCAGTTCTGCCGGTAAAAGCAAGAGCAGTGAGTGAAAGGACAGGAAGTGGATGTGGCCTTATGCAGGCAGCTCGCCCATGTTAGTGGTACTGCAGAGTCTTCCTGCTCTCACCAACACCAGCTTGTGCTCCACCAGTTAGGAACTGTGCTCTGCTGGGGAGAGAAGGGGGGTGGAATGCTGCTGTTTTGCCCATGATGCAGGACGCTAACCAGTGTTACCATATTAGAGACGAAGATAAAATTTTCTACAGAAGTGCTGAGCTTTTGTATATTTAATAAAATAGAGTTTTCAAAAGGTTGGTCTGTAGGCTTCTTTTTTATTAAATGTAAGTATTGCACATTACATGTCCAGGAATAGTGTCCAGATGCATGAGGATTAGTTTGTAGCTTCCACGTGAACTAGTTTTCTATTATTGGTTGAGATAAATGCACAGGTGAGTTTTGTTTGTCCTGCAAGTTCTTCCCCTTTTTGGGAAGCAAGTTGCTGATGACAGCACAGCTGCGCTCTGGTTTGTGTGCCATGGTTTTACTCCCCATTACTGACTATTGAAATCAGTCACTTCCTTGCCTCTGCAAGATTATTTGAAAAATATGATGGTTCAACCTGACAGCAACAGCCTCTTGCATTTTTAAAGAGACTGGGGGGTTACCTGTCCATTCTGCAGTCTAAAATACTTTTGTCTTGCATCCCAGTGTGTGCACCAGGATGATATACAATAAAGTAAGATTCACACACAAGAACTTCACATTCCCCAGGCCAGGTGCTCTGGTGAAGCCAAGACTCACTCTCACTGCATGTACATAAACAGTGTTTCTATAAGAACAACTTAAAGCACATTTACTCTTTCATCTTTCCCACGCTTGGGTTGGGAGCAGTGGCTGCCCACGTGGCTGCAAAGGAGGATCCTGCCACCTGAAAATGTTATTGTCTCTTTTCCAGCTGATTATAAGTAATCTTACAATACACAGCTTTGTGTATCCCTGCCGTGTGTCCCAGAGGGGAGGTGTAACAGACAACAGATTCTTTTTTTCAAACTTTATTTTGATCTACAAATACAGTACAAAAATAGATTTCTTTCTGAACATAATTACATGTAAGCCATTTTCTTGCATTTTAATCTTTCCTCTGTGACAATGTCCAGCAATGACTAGACTGTTTTCCTCTCTATTTTTGAAGAGACAGTGTCAGTGGAATTTAGATATATAATACTATACATAAAAGATCAGTATTTCTACTACAAAGTGCAGGAAAAGCTTGTGTACATTTTACATTCTCAACAGTTTTTAAATGCTATGGTACTGAATAACAAGAACTCTATGGTTTCAGTGGATTTTTTTTCTGACAGTGACATTCAGCCCGTTTTACATGTTTTGCTTCAGAAGAGAATCTTGGTAAGAAACAGAAGCAAATATGTATATATTCAGATTACACAAGAATGCATACTGAATCTTAACTTTGAAATGAGGACAGGGCTTCTACCTTCCAAAGCACAATATTTCTGAACATAAAGGAAGACAGTAGGCTGAAAAGCCAAATCCAAGTTCCCAAAAATGCAAGTATTCTTTACAAAGTAAATTTTGATTCCTCCAATTTCTGACTGGCCATTTCTTTAGACCTTAGAGGAAGTATATCCCCTTCTGTGATTATGAGACAGAAAGGCCAGAACTCTCACCATGCATTTGGGTAAGCTATGGATCAAAGCAGACATCAGCAGTCCTTTGGGCAGCTCTCCACAGACAGTTAAAGAGCACCTGGATGCTTTAGTTCTGAGCAAGCAGGGAAAAATGAAAAGGAGTGAAAATGGGAAAAGGGGTGCTAATGATAGAAGTACCTCTGGAAACTGAATTATTAAAGCTGAGTGATACAAAAGAGAAGAAAACCCCCAAAACCGCAAAGTGATCTTCTCAGAAGGTACAACTGCATGTCTGCTGCTCCTAAGTCTAAGGATAAAAGGAAGAATCTAATTACCTGTGTTATCAAAGGAAACTGGATATTGAATTAGGGTGGTCCCTGACAGCTCAGAACACAAGTGCCCAGGAAGACTAAGTCCCTAACTGGCAAAGGATACTTCTATTACGACTAATGTTCTTGCATCTGGAAATGTTAAGGAAAAAGCTTGCTCTAATCACAACTTCTCAAAAGGGAACAACTGTGCTTCTTCACCTTTCCTTTCTCGCTTGCTCTTTCTGGTCGTTTTCTCTTCTTTTTTCTCTAACTGGCGATTTTGGGGCCAAGAAATGGCCACATTCCCCACTGCACTCTCTGAGCTTGGAGCTCCTTCTTCATCAGAAGAGAATCCCGCCCCTTTCTCTGTCTCATGTGCTGATGGCTCAGTCTGGAAAAAACAGGCATGAAAATCTTTAAGTTGTTCTAGGAAACACTCATAACCACCCCTTTCTAAAAGGGCTTGTCATCTGCCACAGTGACACTGCGTGACCTTACAGAAGTTGCTTGTTCTGGTTTGGGGCTATTTCTGTACATCAAACATTCCTTCAACACAACCAAAATGTTTTTAATGATGGATAAATAAAACGAAACCTGCTTGAAAAAGATCAGGCTTTTTACTCTTCTCTCTGGAGAAAAGATTAAGAACTAAAATACCTGACTTCACAACAAAAATGCATCCCATTCTCATCCCATTAGCTACATGCTTGTCCTGGAGGAATAAATCTAGGAAGGGTGTATGTCAAAATACAAAATAATACCAAAAAATGATGCT
Source organism: Pseudotriccus pelzelni (assembly GCA_035584735.1). NCBI lineage: Eukaryota > Metazoa > Chordata > Aves > Passeriformes > Tyrannidae > Pseudotriccus > Pseudotriccus pelzelni. Next base: position 10,136,331 of record JAWMRA010000023.1, on the reverse strand, counting down.
TTGGGAAGCAATAACCTCTTGTTAAACAATTGTGAATCTTTGATGGACAAGACCACATCGAATTTCTGGTGTAGTTTTTTTGACTAGGTGCTAGTCACGTGCTACCAATGGGAAAGAAGAATAATTTTGAGCAACTATACTCTGGAAATTCTAGTCTACAGTTGGAAATATAACGTACTGGAAAGACTGGAAAAACATCTACTGGTAGAAAGATAACATCCTGAAAAAGAAATCATTAATAGAAATGCAGAATACCTTGATGGAGTAGCGTTTCTTTAGTTTCTCTCTGATGAGAAGTCCTTTTGTCAGCAGCTTCCAGTTTCCCAGAGCTCTCTTCTCACGCTTCTGTGGGTGATTGTTATTGAAAAGAGAAAAATTTACTATTGTAAGTTTCAATGTATTTGTGCCCACAGAAGACCGAAGTAAAATGTACTACAATGTACGCTAAATCCACAAATTACGGCCATTTTCTAATGTACACCCTGACTGTGCAAATTACACCAGAACCACCTCCAAAACTTTAATCTTACCTATGTATTCCTCATTTTTGTTCCCCAGCAGACATGGAAAACTATACCAGAGTATGCAGATATTGCTACACGCTTGTATTGCATCCCACTGCAGTCTGGACAGCAAGTCCAAACTGGGGCTCTCGGGGCATGCACCAAGCCCCTCACAGTCACTACACTCTGTCATTTACATCAGCCCACCCTGTTTGACTGTCCACTGTTTCAATGAAATTCACTTAATAAATGTAACAACAAGGAAGCTGCAAAAATAACTCTCACCTCCTTCTCCTTCTTTTCTATTTCTGCTTGTTCATTCTCCCAGGCAGCAATGAGAACATCTTTGTACTCCTCACACACCACGTAGCCATCGGTACTAGGAAGGAGAACACAATCCTGTCAACTATGAGAAAAAAGGGGGCAAGTGCCTGCTGACCCAGCCAACCCAAAAGCTACTGAACACTGACAGAACTGCCTGTCTCAACAGATCCAAGTGTGTAACTGGTCACATGCACTTTTTAACACAGGGCATACAACTTCTGCAGGACATCAACATCTGGCAGCTGCAAGAAAGCAGCTTCACGTACACTGGGTGTGAGTAGCCAGCGTGAAAATCAAATCCAGTGACGGCCTGAGCACAGTCAATGTTCAACTTCCGTGCCACTCTGTTCAGGTTTGGAAGCTTCAGCTGCACACAGCCAACAGGTAACATGGATGGCAGGAAGAGATAGACGTTTCCATACTCATTCCGAGGAACCTGTTATTGCAAAATCAAAGACAGATGGTGGGTGATACTCCTGCTTTTTGGAGTGAGGTGAAAATCTCTGCTGCAACTCAGAGGCTCTCCTTTCCTTCTGACCTCCTGCATTCCACTCCAGTATGCAATTAATATTCACATGGCAAGGCACAGGCCTAGATTTTAGGTGCATGGTTATCTCCTAGCTATGTCCTCTGCCCAGGCCATGTTACTCAGGCTGTAATGCAGAGAATTAGCAAAGCAAACATGGGCTACGAAAATCAGACCAACGAAACTACAACTCCAGTAGTCTGCACTGCCAGCACTCATGAAAGAATACTGTACTCTTTTCTCTCCTGTACTCAGGAAAGAAAGATCTCTCAAGTTTTGACCATTTCCTCCTGGGTACAGTTACCCCCAAACTCTTAATCCTGAATCCAGATGTTACTGACTGATTAGAAACACGCAACTTCTGGAAAAATAAAGTCCAGAGTTCCATACAAGCACTTCCTTTAACACCAGCCCACTGCCTTCCCAGCTACCTTTCCATCCACTGCTACAGGAGGCTGATACTCCTCTGTCTGCCAGTGGCCAAACAGTGCCAGGTCCTCTCGGTCCCGGTTTGCCGGCTCCGCAAGGCGCGCCTTCCTCGCCTGGTTGGAAAATCCTTTCACCATCTGCGAATATAACGACCAAGCCTGTAACACCACCTGACAACAAGCTGACACTGATTTCAGATTTTCCTAGGACATCAAAGGAGGAGGTTCTGAGAGAGCAGAAATGCTATTTCCTGGATTCAGTATCCACTGCCTATAAATGATAACCCACGGCACCTTGTATGCAAGAGGCAGCCACATCAGCAGTGCACATAAAACACTCGGATGTCTTTGAAGAAGATGAAAAGGGAGCAGTTCTGCCAGATACCCTCGGGGTGAGAAGAAGAGAAAACTAGGCTTTAGGTAGTATGTAGGAACTATAGGCACAGCAGGTGGACAGATTCACAGTGCAGCTACCAAAAGCCACGCAAGCGAGAAATCTGCATCTACTGACAGAAGACAAAAACCAAAAGAGAACTCAGCTTGAGCTTTAGGGGGCAAGTGTATTGCACAGGAGGAAGTCAAAACCTCTTACCTTGTAAGGCACTTCTCCAATCCTCACCACCCGAGCTTGCTTCAGCCAAGTGTCCCTGGAGTGCAGCGTGTGTATACAGTCCCTAAAAAGGCCAGAAAGAAGCAAACATAAGAATATTGAAGTCATCTATAAAAGCTCTTCCAAAATATTAGGGGCAGTAGAAAAGCTGTATCTAAGCGATAGGCAAATGCTGTCTGAGCAGCAAAATGCCCCACCTGTCTATGCCTGTGGCCCAAGACTACTGCTGATACCATCAAGCAAATTAGCACTTCAATTTGTTACAAGTGTCAGACGCAGGTGACAACACGTGCACAACTCACCTGGCATAGACAGCCTCTCCCCTGCAGTACCCCAGGATAGCAGCTGACTCTGGATAGATCGCCTGGTATTTCAAGAGGTGCCTCTTCAGTGCATAGAGAGGGTGGTTTTTGTACTCTCCAATTGCTGTTGGTAGAGGCTGATCTTGAAGCTTAACTTGAAACTGTACGAATTATACAAAGGAGAGTGATTTCACAACTCTCTTGCACTACTATGACTATAGTATGGATCAGAAGAAAAAACCACCAGAAACTTAATCATGTGAGTCAACAGACCAAAGCATTCTTGCTGCCAATAGGTACAAAGATACGTGTGCTCGGATCTTCGTATTTTTAAGACTCTGAGCAGGGTAATGCTGAACTGTACAGAAACGACACTGTTATGCTTCCAGCATGAGCTGTGCAGTACTTTTGCTAAGCAAATTTCTCTGAACAGACTCTAATCAATATTATTTTAATCTACCATTGTATATCCCCTTTAAAACATGCTCCACCTCAACATTTCAAGCTCAAATACAAACGTCCTTCTTCATGGAAAGATTCCTAATGATTTTTGCCTGAATGAGAATCCAAGGACTGGACTCCTGGCACTAAACGTTCCTAATAACCTGTTGCCATTTACCTCAGTTTCTTCCTTCCTGTTTCTTTCCACAAAGGGACTTTCATAGGGCTGCAGCGTCTCTTCCCACCACTCAGGGTCCACACGGCTCTTCCTTGTTGCAGTCATCCACACTGCATCATATCTCTGTGTCACATCCCTGACACTCCCGTCGTTGTCGAACCCCACAACGTAGAAAAGCGGCTTTGTGGCATGTGTGAAGCACAGCTGGGGCTGGCCAACGTTGCCATGAACACAGTCTACAGAAATCCATTTGTCCTCACTTTCAAGGAAAACCTCCAGCCACTGGTCTGTGCCTGTTGCTTTCCTCACCTCCTGCTGTCCATCATCATCATCACTAGAAATGATTTTGTTTCTCTTTTTCTGTCCTGGAGGCAAGGCTGGAGCTGTACTTTTTGCTGGTTTACGCTCAGATCCACACGAATTTTTTGAAAGCCTTGATTCTGAAGTCTCAGTTTTAGGGCTTTTTATAGTTGTCATCTTTGACTTCTGGGAGGCCAGTGAGCTCCTCCGCCTTTTAGAGACAGTTTCAAAATCCTCATCAGAGAGATCACTCTCCTCCTCTGAAACCTCAAATTCCGAAACACTGCCCTCATCACTTCCACTCTCTTCCTTGTAACACACTTTGGAGGCCACTCGTCTCCGCCGATCGTTCTTGGGCCTGACTGGCACATCTTTTTCTGCTAAACTGCTCTCATTACTTGATTCCTTCTGTTCCTGGCTGCCTTTAGCCAGCTTTGACTTGTGTGTCCCTTTGGTCTGAGCAGTTCTGGCTTTCTTTGGTTCCTTGATGTCTTCTTCGCTCTCTGAGGATTTCTCATCCTGCTTGGCTTTTTTGCAGGGGCATTTTTTTGCCGCAGCTTTCGGTGTTGTGGCAGAACTCTCCTGTCTCTCAGAGGTGCTGCTGAGAGATGGCCTCTTGGATGAGCTCTTTCCCTGCAAAGAAGCAGGCTAGGTCACTTTTATCACCATGGCTAAGAATGTTAAAAAAAAAGACTGAAATCAGCCCAAGGTTCATGCAGACCAAAGGCTGGCAGGCATGGTCAACTGGCATGTCTTAAGGGCTTGAAAACTTCAGGTGAATGGCTGAAGAGAGGTGTACTCATGCAGCAAGTGTTTGCTAAGTTTTAAAGAAATTTAAAACCACTGAAGCATAAGATGACTTTGCCAAAACACAAAAATCTGTGGCTTTTTTAAAGGAGAAAACTAAAAATTCAGAGTTTGCATTTTTTGCACTATTGACAGAACACTGGTTCATGCAATAAGTGATTCACTTCGTTGCAACCACCAGAAAGTTTTTTCAATCCTACTAAATCAGTGACCTATTCTTTATTCCACACAAACAACAGAAACTACCTTTGGTCTTGTCTCCTTGAGAGGAATAGGCTGAAAAGACAGCACGAGGCGACACAGCAGCTGTAATGCTCTCAGAATAATTAAAAATATCTGCAAAACAATTTAAACTGAATTTAATCACAGGACTCCAGGTAAAAGTACAACAAAATAAAAAGCCACAGAATCACCTATGTGACCAATCTATTTTCTCCAAATCCAACCCTCACAACCACTTTGTGTATGACCTGACATACAGCACTGATCCAGCACCCAAACTCAGCAACCAACCCTGCACTTCCCAGTCTCTTACATGAACCAGCTCCTCATCATCCTGCGCAGCATAGATGGCAAAGCGCCTCTCCAAAGTCGACTGAAGGGGCTCTCCTTTTTCAGTAGAAAGCTCATCATTTACAGTGAAGGTTCCAATAAACCTGAAATATGAGACACCTACTTATTGTATAGTGTTTGTGACTGTATTCTTAAACTTCAGAGTTGACCCTCTCCTGCAAAAATGACAGACTCTCACCTACCTATTTAAAATTAAAAAAAACCACTGAAAATTAGTAGTTACCCCTCTCCCCGAACTCTCGCTCTACATTCTATGACAGCATGATTTCTAGAAAAGTTTTACCATTTCACCAAGTTGGAAAGATAAAGTAGGTCCACTTTGCCTGCTGGCACTTTGGTGAAGCGGATGGGGATGACAGACAGACCAATGGCAAGGAGATCTGGCTGACTGCAGATCCTGTTCCGATAGAAACCATTCGCTAACAAACACAGCAGGTGAACCTGAGAGAAAAGTTTTTATAGTGAGTTCTCAAGAGATTTTCTTTAGTGGAACTTCTGTCCATGGCAAAGATGATGAACACTTCACTGCTTCTAACAGAGACAGGCAACAATGAAGCCTCCCAAGCATTCACAGGGTGGAAACAACGCTGTCTTCAGAAGACAGGAAAGCCTTGAAATCCCCGTTAGTGTCCCCTGCTCTACATGACTGGCAGTTTAACCCTGATAGAATGAAAAGATCTCCCTCGGTGGAGAAATACACAGCCTACTTGCATATGGTTTGAGTAGAATTTTACTAATACAGACACTGATGTTTCCAACTCATAGTTTAGATGAGTCTAATGATAATTTGTCAGGATTACAGCCTTTTTATTTTTTCACTTCTACCCATGGCCCCATATTATTTGGTCAAAACTAAGTTTCTTCTTCATTACGAATCAGTTCAGAAATCTTTATGCTCAACTTTTCCTCTGCCAGGGTTCTCTGTGACAAATACCTTATGTGTGTCCTCACGAACTTCCTTGCTGAAACGTTTCATCATCCTCCGAAGATACGTCTCAAACTCGGCTTTCCTTTTTTCTCTGCAGAAGTTTACAAAAAAAGATGGATGCTGTGGGATTTCTGTGGGCCTGCCTTTCCAGCCTCCTGAACGGGGTCAGTTCACAAAGAGAATCCATCCCAGAGAATCTTCTGGGCACACTTACAGAAAAGTTTAGTTACTGGCTATGTGAATAGGCAAGCAGGACACCCATGACTATGAACTCCATGCACCTGACTACTGAGAGCTTGGTATATTCAGGTGGTCTAAATTTTACCTAACTTCATGCGCCTACAGTTTCTTATCAACAGTTTTGAACAGCTCCATACTAAATTTAACTGTCTGACTTTTAGATTACTGCTGGCATTCCATTCAGATTTCAGGAGAAATGGTTTTCTCATCATCAGGCCTCCAGCCACCACCCAAAGCCAGCCTCCCTTAGGATAATGGTCCCAGATGACCAGGGCATTCATTTGACCCACCTATTCACACCTCAGGTGTTGGCACACAGAAGCTTCCACCTGAGATATTAAGACATTTGCAGTAACAAAATGCCAGTCACTCACAGCTCTCCCTGCAGAGATCTACTGCTGTCCCTTGACTTTGAAAATGTAGATACTAAAGCACAATGAAGTTATAGGCTTGATTTTCAAGGAAGTTGAAAAGTTTCTACTGCCAGCTTCCACTGAAGATTTTTGGTAAAATTGTCAGTGTGTAAACTGTTCTCCATCCCATGACCCTGCATCATTCCAACTCGGTGGTGTGCACAAAGTGGGGATTTTCAACCAGAACACAGCAAGTCAGTGACAGTCAAGACTGCATATCTTTAACTTCATCCTTTACCAGCCCTCCACTGCCTCCCTGTTCTTACCTCCTCTCTCTTTTCTTCATCTGCTCTGGGGTTTCAATCTCTATCTCCACAGGTTTGCTTGGCAGCCCCACTGCTGGAAGAACAGCAGCTTCTTCAAACTTATCTGTGGCAGGTTCCTGAAGTTCTGAAAAAATAAAATATTATTAAATTATAAGTAAACATGGAATAGATCCCCAGGGAGGACTGACAATGGGATAAGAACCTACATTTTCTTCTCAAGTACACAACCTGTAAACAGAACATCCCCAGTAATAACCAGCTCACAGATCTTCCATAACATTGTGTGCTCAGTTATTTCAAATAACTGTTGCGTGCCAGTCACCTGCTGTTGAAGAATCAGCTCAGAACAGTTTAATGGCCCATGACTGTCACAGGCAAACTCCATCAGGAGAGAGGTGAATGAAGCAGATGTGACTTCAAGGGTACTTGTAAAATAGCAAAGAAAAAAACGGACGGCTCTTCACTTCAGAAGACATAAATCTGTAGCAGCAAAACAAGAAGATTATGATCATCATGGTTCTTAACACAGTTTGTTGATGGCCAAGTAATCAAACAGCTCAGCTGGTTTCGTCTTCACTTTCCTTTACTGGGAATTCACAGTTTTGAATCTTCAAACCGACTCATTCTTAGCTGCTCAGTATCACCCAACACAAGCAGCTGAGAAAGTGCTTTGTGCATGGCAGAGTGATTTTAATGTTAAGCCAGAAAGGTCAGGAACTGTGTGGCTCTTTTACTTCTTTGGAACTTTTCTAAAAGCATTGTAAGATATGAGCTTTTAGATACAGATATACACATGGAGCACACTTTAGGTATACAGGGTATAAGCATTTATCTGAATCCACCCGTTCAAAAATCAAATTATTAAAAAAAAATCATTAAAAAAATTAATAAACATGCAATTGCTACCTTCCACGTCCTCCCATTCATCTTCACTTTCATCATCATCATCATTGTCAGTATTGTCTTCACCCATCTCTTTTTTAACAGGAGATTCTTTCTTCAACTTCATCTCCTTCTGAGGGGGCTTCGGTGAGTCACTGTTAAAATGATCAAAACAGCTTCAGCATCAGGAAGTGTAGGTGTTTGTTTATTTAAGAACAGAGACAGAAGACACTAAAAATAGGGAAACCAATGAAGCATGACCTCTGCACCAATAACAACAGACGGAGTGTTTGACAACTAAACCACAGAAATCTTCTCTGTAGAGCAAACTAGTTCTGCCATAAATAACCACAGGCTCAGTGGAGCAACATGTTTCTAGTGCAAACTTAGGTTCTGATTCTGCATGGATGTTTAAGAAGGAAACAACCTAAACCTGAGCCACACCTGAACCTACAGAGGGTCCCATCCTCTAGAACAGCTTGTACAAACCAGTCCTTGGAGAAACGGTTCATTGTATCATTTGTTCTTACTGTGTACTGAAATTGGAGCTGTTTCTGTTTCCCTACAATAACGCCCAAGGCTCTGACTGGCCAGTGAAATGAGACCAATTGGTTTAATTTCTTTTTATTAATTTATTTACTGTAGTAATCTACACATGCAGACTGCGCTGATATTATATTTGTGTTAAAAAGAACCCACCAGAGAGTGATATGTTTAAAGATTTCTGCCTATCATTCATATCTCAGGACAACATTTATTCATGCTGGATTCCGTAAAGCCTCCCTAGTCCCATGTAAAAACTAAACCAAATGAAATAAAATTTTCTATTTAAACAACCGAATTTGGAGAGGCTCACAGATTTCCTTCCCATGCAGCCTATCTTCCTCAGGACTGACCCTGCAGTGAAGAAGATGGTACTTCTGCTCAGCTATATGACACAAATGTACTAAATTGGACTGAGAGCCTAAAATACACTGTTCACATACACATACACAGAACCAGGGCCTAAAGAAATCAGATGAAGAGAAAGCTCCCATAGACTAGAATGATAAGTAAATTTACCTGCACATTTCCTCTTTGTTACAATTCTCTCTATTTTTACCCTTCTTTTTACTTTCTTTTATTTGTGATTTTGCCCCTGTTTGTTTTGAAGGTTTGGACGTTTTTGCTGAGTTGGAAAGTCCATTATCACAACCTTCTTTCTTTTTCCTAGCTGGAGCTTTGGAGTTCTTTTTTATACTGGGCTTTTCCTCTTCAAAATCATCTGCACGGGAAAGAAGAAGGGAAGATACCTTAAAGGATGAAGTTTCATCTCCATGGCAACCAGAAACAATATCTCCGTGGACCTCATTAGAGGCAGCTACAGAACTGTGAGCACGCCCAATGTTGTGTTTAGGTAAGATTTGAGCCACGAGACTTGCTTAAGGAAAGCATTTATAATAACGCAATCCACAAGAGGCACCTAAATGTTCCTAGAGTCCTACCGATGGGGTCGGCTGAAAACCGGGCACCGTGCTCGCCGCTCACAACAATAATAAGTTCACGATAACTTATCGCTTTGTGGAGCCGCGGGGTGAGACAAACCCCCCCGTCTCGCCCCGCCTCTGTGAGCGCTCCCGGGCAGCGTGCGGGCCCCGCGGCACACGCGGGTTTAACCCACGATTTCTGCGCGCCCCTGGCGCTGGAAACGCCGCCGATCCCCCCGCCGATCCGCACCCACCCTCCAGCCCGGGGTGACGGCCCTTCCCCTCCCGGGGCTGTCCCCCCCGTCCTGGGGCGGCCCCAACCCGCGGCGATGGCGCAGCGGCCGGCCCGGCCCGGCCCGACACGGCCTCCGTGCCGCACTCACCCTCCTCGCCCTGCTCCTCCTCCCGCAGCCCCCCGGAGCGTCTCTTTCGGGCAGCCGCGGGCCGGGGCGATGCTTTGCGCTTGCTGCCCATGGCGCTCCCCGCAGGGCCCCGCGCGGGGGAAGCCGAAGGGGAAGGGGCCGGGCCATAAAGTCTCGCGGGCGGGCGCGGGAGGCGGTTTGAAAGATGGCGGATGAGGTGGATCAGGTGAGCGGCTCCAGCGGAGGGAAGGAGCTCCCGGTGCCTCCCGCCTGCGCCCGCGGGCCCGGGGCGGGAGGGAGGGAGAGGGAGAGGCAGCTCTCGGCTGCCCGGCTGGGTGGGCACGCCCGAGCCCCGAGCCCGGGCACCCTCCGTGAGGCGCAGCCGCCCGGGGAGCGTTTTCCCTGTGGAATGAAATTGCTGCTTGGGCTCGGAGCTGCTGCTGCCGCCGGGGCGCGGACGAGGCTCCCTTCAGGCCCGTTTGCCTGGGGAGGGAAATGGGGGAAAGCAGCCGAGGGCAGTGCCTCCTGCCTGAGGAGGAAGGAAGGAGGGAGCAGCTGCGGGATGCGCACGGAGGGCTTCGCGGTTGTGATCCCCAAACCGCGCCGTTATCACAAACAGGGGGCTCAGCCCGGTGTGTTCAGGTTTCAGAGCAGCCCCGAGGCCTGGCCTGGCTGCCCTGGGGCCGAGCAAGGCCTGGGGAGAGAAGGGGCTGTGTGGGGCACTGGCGGTGCTGGCAGAGGTGCCAGCCTGGCTCTGGCTGTCGAGGCCCGCTCCGTGCCGCGGCACGGCCGTGGTGCTGGTTCGCCTGGTGGCTCCCTGCTGCAGCGGGGACGATGGCAGCTGGCAGGAAAAACTGTTTCATAGAACCACAGAATGGTTTGGGTTGGAAGGGGCCTAAAGGTCACCTGGGTCCAACCCCTCTGTTTGTGTGTGTGATTTGCTGCAGATTAAACAAATCTTTTAACTCCTGTTGCTTAGGCTGGTGAATATCCATAGAGTGGTAAACAGCTGCACTCAGGTTCATCAGGGTGTGAAGGGATGATTTGAAATACTTGCATCTGTGTTCTTACTTCTCTGTTTTCTGTGCGTCACAAACACTGAGGAATGGAAAAGTTCACAGGCTTCTTCTGTCTGAGTAACTCTTGTGTTTTGTTTTTTTAGCAACAAACAACAAATACTGTAGAGGAGCCACTTGATCTCATCAGACTCAGTCTAGATGAGCGAATTTATGTCAAAATGCGGAATGACAGAGAGCTTAGAGGCAGGTTACACGTAAGTAAAACATTCAGAACTCACGCAGCCAAGCACTGGGCAACAATTTTTTATGTTCAACAGGCTGTTACGCAAGTTTACCTGTAATATTCCATTAACTGCTAAAAAAATTTGTTTGGAACTACAAGTATTTGTATCTCACGGTTGAAAGTTTGGAAGGGGCTAGAGAAGGTAGGTTAAAAATCATCTTACCAACCGGGTCGAACATTTCCTCTTACAGAACTGTAATGTGATAGCTGAAAAAATCTGATTTGTTCATTACTTTGTCTGCTATTAACTGCTTCCCTTGAAAGTCAGGAGATGTATTTTGATTTCTTTGTCTCCTGAATGATACCAAGCAATTCATTTCACTGCTCTTGACATACGTTTCTGTGTCTGTGAAATGAGCAGTAATGCTGCAAGCGTCTTCTTGTGATGTACCCTGAGGTCTTTTCAAGACAGAACTAATGAGGTTATCACTCACGCAGGAGTATCTCTTGAGGCACACCCAATGAGGGTATAATGGGATATATGCTCAGTTGGGTTTTCTGTAAATTTCATTTTGTAAGTGCTTTCTTCTGAAATATGTGTCTTGGTGAAACAGATTTTTGCTTTCTTTTAAGTCAGTCATCCTCCCTGAGTTTTGTGCTTTGCTGGGGAAGAGAACCAGTTGCCCTATGTGTTAAATGGGCCTCAACTCCTTTGGAAACACAGAGGTGATGAGAAATCCCTGAGGCACACGTGTAGTTTCCAACATGGTTTTGTAAGGTTTCTGGGACGTGCATTTATTTTAAGTTTTTGTAGCACTGTATGTGAAACAGCTTTCATATCCTTTAAGTTGTCCCCAGGCAATCAATTCCAGGAGGCAGGACTGGCAGCAGAGAATGTGTAGCTGGTTTAATGTTAATCAAGTGTGTCTGTCTCCGAGTTCTTGTATGTGTTCTCACACAATGTTTCAGAACAATTTCCTGGAAGAGTGTTTCAGTAAGTGTAAATGTTTTCCTTTTTTTTTCCTGCTCCAGAGTTTGTTTATGTTTGTTTGGAATTTTAACTACAACTGAAACTACTTTGTTTTGACATAGTGACTATTTTGGTCAACATCAGGCTAAACTACTTTTGTCTGAAAGACTTGCTAAAATTCTCATTTTAGTAAGCTCATTTCTGAGTTTTGGAAGAAATAATAAAATAACTTAATTCCTACAGGCATATGATCAGCACTTAAATATGATTTTGGGTGATGTGGAAGAAACTGTGACTACAATAGAGATTGATGAAGAAACCTACGAAGAGATTTATAAAGTAAGGATATAGTGTATTTATCCCCATAGATTCTTTTTTCTTAAACTACACTGTAATATTGTAATAATAAAGTAGTTTATGTAACAATAAAGTAGTTTATTGCTGACTGTTTTTTGAATCAAGCTCTAACAGAAGTTTGGGAGAAATTGTTATGAAAGTACACAGGATATGCAGAGGCTTGGTGTTACTTGTATTGATCTCTTCAGCATGTCAGAACATTGTATGTTTGTTGGACTTGTTTCGGGTGTGTTTTTATGATTGAATTTGGTCATATACTTAGCAGATATGTTTTCTGAACTATGCTTTTGTAAATGTAACCTTTTCTTCTTTCCTTTTTCACAGTCTACCAAAAGGAATATTCCGATGCTCTTCGTCAGAGGGGATGGTGTTGTGCTTGTAGCTCCCCCGCTGCGGGTTGGTTGAAGCAAAAAAGGATTTAACCTTCTTGGAAAGTTGCAGACTTGTGGACAGTCTTTTGTGTTTCAATCATGTGTCTCGAAATTCTGTATATGTTTTTTATAAGATCTTCTTGTCCTTTTGGGAAGGGGAGGGAAGGGGAACTAGTTTGTCTGGCAGAAAGTACATGTAGCCAGTCAAAGCAGTGTAAACCCAACCTGATTTTCTCAGAATTAATGTATCTGCTGTAAATTGGCTGTCTTGTCAAATCAGTAAAAGAATCCTTCATTTTTTTCAGTCTTGGGAATACCACCGTCTTTTATGTTTGCTTGTTTGTTCTAAATAAATTTTGGATTATCTTTCAGATTTGACTTGTGTTTTTGTGTTGAGGACAAATATTCTTCTACAGAGCTAGTTCTTTATGAAAGTTACAGTATGCAGCCTCACTTTCTGAGAAAGTAGTAACTTTAGTGTGTTGTTTTAACTTCTGTCCTTACTAATTCACAAGTCTTGCAGATTGTTGTTTTGGGGGATAACGCTACGTGAATCAATGGTGCTGTAATCTATGGCTTTTCTGTGTTTAAATTCTTGATGCAATCCTTGTAGCAGGAAAATCGGATTTATATAAATCTTCCACTTAAGATCTGTAAAAAACATGGGCTTCTTTGCAATCTTTTGGGATGTTTTTATTGTGGCTATGTTAACAGAGCTGTGATTTGCAAGACCATAAATAGAGGCTGAGTTTGTTGTTCCCAGGCTGTTGAGCTGCCTCCTGCATGCATTCATTTCCCACTGTCTGTAGCCTGTTTCAGTCCGTGAGTACATTAAATTCTGCTGGATGCCTAAGATGCTCATTAGTTATCTGCAGTGAAGATACACTAGAACCCTGAACAAAGCTCTTTTTTAATACATATTTTTCAGGCCCACCCTGTTTGCAATTTATTCCACTTCCTGTGTGAAAAAAGGCACTTATGCTATAATTATGTTGTAGAGGCACATGAGAGATGTAGGTCTGCACTGGAATATTTCTTACAAAGCTTGATTTGTGCCTTAATAAACTTAATTTATCTAGGTGCTCTGTAGGCTTAGCAAAGGCAGCTCACTCTGGCACTTTCTGTTACAGCTAAAAGTCTTCATGACAGTCCAAAGCTTGTGACAGTGGTAAGGAATGCAAGGTCTACCTTGGTGACCTCCAAGCCAAATTCTTCTTGAATACTAAGGTTTTTGGTAGTAAAATATACACACTTAGAAGATGAACGTGTGCTTCATGTTCTTTGAAATAAAAAAAGCAGGAAGTGATACAAAATCTGCTCTGGCTTCTGGATGACATCTATATTCTGTTGTTCTCACACAATGCCCTCTAGTATAAGGACAGTAGGAGTGCCAGCTGAAGCTGACAGAGTGAAGGTGAGAATGTGTTAGTAGCAATTATAGTCTTTAATCACATGGAGACTTGCTGCCGTATTTCTTGCACTTTGTTAGAAAGAACAAATCACTCCACTTGTACCCACACGCAAGAATTCGTTACCTTAAACCTGTGCACATACTGGTCCCTTGGATGCAAATGAGAAAGAAAGCATCTGTACAGCTTGCTGTGATTGCATTATCTGAATGAAGAACAGGTGTGCAGTGGCTTTGTAGCCAATTCCCTCACTGCACCGCCCGTGCTGGAAGGACAGCCTGCTGTCTCTGCAAGAGGGGGCTCAGAGGGAATCAACTCCTGATCCATGCATTCACAACTCTTGATGTTGCAAGGAAGCCAGTGATGTTCCAAAGCTGTTCCCCTGCTGGAAGGGGTACAAGGATGACTGCACTGAGGTAATTTTTAGTCTGTTATCTTCTACCACTCTAGGAAGCCAAATAAACCCTTAGGGGAACACAGTGATAGTCCTGCAGTTCCCAGAATCTGCACATCTGGGAAAGGAGAGAGTATGTTTCACAGAACCTGAGGGATTTCTCTTCCACTAATTAATCTACACCCTTTTAGGAATCTGGTAAGGGCCTGTTACGGGCTGAACCGTTTGTTCTCTGAAAAAATACTTCTGGTTTTGGCTTTGACTGCCTTGGGCTTGATTTTGAACTTACTGCCTGTTGCTTTCATATGTGTGCCACTGTTGGCACCACCCCAAATGAATCCCCAAAAAACAGAACCCAAAAAACCCCTAAGCAAATCAAACCCCAGACCCTGAAACATTTAGAAAACTTTTTTGCAATCTTTTCTGTTTCTTACTGTTCTTTCTATTATTTGATCATCTGTTGGCTGTGCTAACCCTTTGCCAAGATCTCTGCTCCTGATGAGTTTGAAAAAGAATTTATTGGTAATTTTCCGCATATATTTCCATAAGATTTCTCAAATGTCTTTTCATGTTGTTTTATGATTTTAGTCTGCTAGAATTTTTAATATTACTCCACTTCTTGAAAGTTGGCTTTTTATACACGTTAGTAGCCTTCTGGTAGATTTTGGTCTCTGAACTGCATCTTTCTTATAGTGGCAGAATAATTTCTCAATTTATTGTCTTTAAAGAATTTTTGTTCTGCCTGCAAGCAGCTCATTCTCAGCAGATCTTTTTTAACAAGATTTTTGGTATGTAATTCTCTTTATCAGAAGTGCTGACATAGTTAGACCTCTCGTGTCTTGCTGCTTTATGAGTGTTTGCTACCTTGCAATTTCTGTGTGGACTTGCTGTGAATTTCCTTTTTGAATCTCCGACTCCTGCAGGACACTAGATGGCAATGCTTTTCCTCAAATTCAACCCTGATTGGCTTTGACTGATGTATGTAGCCTGTGTCAACAGGCCCTTTGGTTGTACAATTAGTCATTTGTTTTTAATTAGGATGGCACTTGCTGACAGTTTTAAATTAACTCTGCTGCTCACCCAAAAGTAAAAATCAAAATATGTTTTGATGTTTATGTAGGCATAGACCAAGCCCCTCCAAAGAAAAGCAGTATATGTGCCTTGCATTGCCAGATTTTAAGATGCACAAGCTCCGGCCTGGCAACTTTTCCAGGAGCATTAGCTGAAGAATTACATGATATAGAATAAATTGTGGTTGGCCACTCTGCTGCTAAGCACTGCTTGGAGAAAAACAGCATTTGTTGTATGTGGTACACAAGGTTGGTGCTGCATCCACTGATTCAAGCACTCACTGTGTGCTTGTCCAATACTGTCACTGGAAAACTTCACTGCAGTTAATTTTCAACAGGGACAACAGCCTGCACTCAGGTATTTATGTACATTAAACTCCTGAAGAGACAAATATGTCAGTTAATTTCAAGTCAACAGTGCTACTCTCCTTTTGGACACATATTAATATATTTTGATCCATTCTACATATTTGAACAAAATGGTATTTTGTTCTAAGTTGTGTAGGGTTGTAGGGGACAGGTTTTTTTGAAGCTGAAAGGAGATTACGTGATGTGTTTTGTTCCTATTCCCCAGCACAGGACAAGCCAAGGATATGGATAACAGGTTATAGGAAGACTTGAGCAGTGTGAGCAATGGCAGACTGCTGCAGGGACTTGGGGCTGGAAAAGCAGAACAGTATTGATCATGTTGGGAGTTCTGCAGTGGCATTGTCTTCTCTTGGTGCTTCTGTTCTTGTTCTGCAGACAGTGGAAATCTATGAAATATTTAATAGAAGGAAGCTTATAAGCCCTTGGAATTCTTGCTAGAACTGTAGGACTGGGAATGCTGCTGCTTCAGTGCAAGAGGACAAACGCTGTGCATTGTTTTTCAGACTGATGATGGCATGTACAGAAAATCCCATCAGGCTTATTAAGGTTCAAGGCATTCATGCCAAGATCATTGATGGGCTGAATACATCATTACTGAGGGTGTAGGACTCCCATGCTTCTAAACAGGAAGCTCTTTTTATATACTAAACAAAAAGAATGGTAAAGAAAAATAGAAAGTTCTACAGAAAACTGAAGCACAGTGTCCAAGCCAGCCTTTTTGGGGGGGAAGAATGGGTGGAAGGAAGAGAATAGATGATGTGGGTTGGAGCGGAAAACCCGAACCACTGACGGAAAAAGATGTAGTCAGAAACCCTGTTCATGAGTGAATTTTTTCATTGTTACCCAAATTAGTTTGAATGGAAGAAGGGCCCACTCCCAAATTTTGGAAACGTAGTCCAAAAAGCCTATTTAATTTTACAATGCCATTTGATCGGTTTATGATGTGACTGCCTGCAACAGCAGGGGACTGGGCGTGCTGACTGTCTGTGTGGGTGGACAGACTATTGCAGAAAACACTGCATAAACCTTTGGAAGGGTTGGGTAACGACTGATCATGAAGGGGGCTTAGCAATGTTTTGTTCCGTGTGGAACGTGGTAAACATGGACACTTTCTTCCTCGAGGTGCACAAGGTAATCTTCAGAAGAGATCAGAATATTCCAATGTAGGCCCATTTTTTGAGTTCCTCTTTGGATTTAACAATGAAAATTGCTCTAGATTTTTAGAACCAGTTGTTTAATCAATTTTCTGACAAAGATTTATGTTTTAAGCACCTCTGCTGGCTACACATCATGCTGTTGGGTTACAGTCTGTTGGCTCATGTCACCCAAAGCCCATCTCAGTACACAGTTGCTCTCTGCAATAGATGATCTAGTGCTTCAGCCTGTTTCTGGATGATTTGAGCAAGGAACTTTCACCAGAATCTTTATACTGTTTGACAAGGGGAAGCCTGAATTTCATGAACTCTATTGGGTCAACTTTAGCCTCTGAAGGAGACCATAGTGCTGCAGGCGACTCAGTCCTGTTCTTTTCTCACCACACTCAGCTGTGTCACTTTGTGTCACTCAGCTGTTATCACTTTGTGGGTAAGGGAGGCTGCAAAAGCCTTTGCGAGCAATAGCAGAGTTTATTTTATGATTTATGTTTAATTGCTTTCTAATAGAACTCACTATTGTGGTACTTCTACTACAGTAAACTTTCATTTGCTCTTCTTGAATCCACTAAACTGTTGGGCAATAAAGCCTCTAGTGCTATGGACATCATGGCATCAAATGTGCCTGTCACTGGAGCTTGTCACTTAACACTGATCAGGGTGAAATGTTCTATATAATTTTGACCCAGCAAGTCACATGATTCCTTCCTCAGTCTGTTCTGGGGACATCACAAAGGACTTTCATGAAAGCAAACTCTTTCCATTTATAAAGAAGAAAGAATGTTGCTCTAAATTTAAGTTAAAATATGTAGAATGTTAAGCATAAAGCCTGTGGTTGTCATAATTGAATGCATTATTGAATTTTTTAGGAGCCTTCAAACTTGCAGAGGAAGATTTGAAACAAGTAAATGGTGCTTCAAATCTTGATTTCTTTAAATAACTTCTGCAACAGATGACTAACTTTGTCACTCATCCTTAACACATAATTGCTCTGATTAAGTTGGCTTTTTGTGCTGTAAAGGTGACAGTTGTTAGACTAAATTATCTTTTTTGCAGCAAGTAACTTGTTACTGGTTTATCCTGTGCTGTAGGTGGTGTGGAAATGCAGCATGTTGTAATTTGTTCTGTAGCACCTATATTTAGTACTTTTTAGTAAAACAGTTGCCTCCCCCAAATGCCCAGATGTTGTGTTCCAGTGGTTAGAAGAAGGCTGAGGAAGAAATGGGATATCAATAGATAACATCTGAGAGCTAATTTGATTTGTTCTATATTTGTAATGCATTCCTCCAACCTAAATTCTTGTTGACTGACGTGCTGCTTATAATAGGCAAGAGATCCAAAGCTCCACTACAACCCAGGAGGATGCACTGTAGTTAAATTGAACACAGCTCTTAACAAGTTTCTTATACCAAACCTTCTGATCGTTATTGCTGCCTGTGGGTGTAATTCAAATATTCAGAGTTGTTTCTGAATTAATGCAGTCTTATCCATAAAGCACAGGTTTTAATCTCAGTAATGAAGATTTTCCTTGTGTTTCAGTGTTAAGCCTTTAGAAGTTCTTTGTCCTGCATTCATTCCCTGAAAACCAACCTAAATCCAGCAGTGCCGTATGGTTGCAGCTTCCAGATTCACAACGGCCTGTGGGTAACACAAGATCCTGTCCGCTGTACTCAATCCTAATGCCAGCTGTCATTGCTATTATTTCTTTCTTGAGTCACTCTGATGTCCGTACAATGATTTCTTTTCCCTCTCTCATGTGCAGTCTCATGAGTTAAGGAAAAACATTTTACATGTGGTGGTTCAGGTGTTGAATATGAGGTTTACTTTAAATTTCCATTACTTTTGTTTTCCTATGGATTGTCTTTTAGTATTGTTGTCTCATAAAGAGGGTACAAACTTTCATTCTTGTGAAAGGTTCTGACATAGCTGGGTGGAGCTCTCTGGACAGGTATTTCTCCATCTCACTGTGGTACCAGCCTTGATACATAGCTCTGAGAAGAGGGCGAGCATTGCTCTTTTACCAGCTCAACTGCACAGAGGGGAGAGTCACACAGAGAAATAGTATCATCACACTTACAACAGAGATCTGCTGGTTCTTGATAGAGTGTCTTCTACTGTCTGGATTCTTTCATTATTATTCTGTGTCTTCATTTCTTTTTTGAAAAGGATGTAAGCTGTACATCTGATTCAATGCAAGTGACTCATTTGTTCACAAAAATTAAATGTTAACGCTGTCAATGACCAAATCTCCTTTGCATTTTCCTTCTTTTGTAGCCTATAGTTAGTTAAATTCTCAGTTTAAATAATTTATTCTACTATGTTCTTTATTGTGACTGTTAGTTTTTTAATTTCTCTTCTGTTTTCCTCTAACTAGTATTAGGTTTTTTAAAAAACAGAAAAGGAACAATCTTAAACATTAGTGAACACTTAGAACATCTACATGTTGGTGAAGCTTCTGTACACAGTGTTTTGATCTCATAGAAGACATGTCATTAAACCTGCCGTTAGTGGATGCTTTTTGCCACCATCTGCAGATCTCTGAAACTCTTTCTAAGCTCCAGTTACAAACTGCAGTTGCAGTTTTGAGCTGCTGATAATTTCAGCATACTACTAGGATAAATGTCAGGTACATGACTTTCTTTTCAAAAACATCTATTCTCATTAGTCATGTAAGGAAGGATTTAAGTTTTGGCCTGTTCAAAACATGCAGGTACATCACTGAAGCATTTGTTTTCTGTTCAAGGTGTTTCTACCCTAGGAAGTCCTCTACTTGTGCTGAAGGGAAAAGGTGTTACACTGTGAGTTGCAGAGCATCCTTTCAATTTGTCCACCCACTTGTTTTTTTGTGTAGCATTGTGCTAATATCATTAATTCCCAGGATTTTTAATCTTGATGAGAGTTAAAAGGTGACTGAATATCTAAAGCCGTAGAGTTCTGTATGCAAAAGTACATAACATGTTTGAAAACTTTGAGCCTGGCTCTGAAATTTTTAATGTCCAGAAACTTCAAAAATGTGTGGTCTTTGTAGTATTTTCTTCTAGGTGGGAATGAACTCCCTTCTTCTGCCTTGCTCTGTTCAGAGATACTCAAGTCTTGGAGGAACTTTGATTTTGTTTCTGCTCTTGAAACCTGCTGTTACAAAACTGCTTGAGTTCTTTTCTCCTGCAAGTCTGTGTGATGGATGAGGGAGACTTTCCAGGAATTTTTAAGTTGTTTGGTGTGTGCTGATAGAATTGCTTGCAGGGCCCAAGCAGGAATTGTTTGCAGTGTCTGAGCAGTTTGAGGAACTGACACAGGTAGAAGATGATATGTAGCTTTTACCTACATCAATTCTCTGGTCACCCTGGGAAGGAGGAGCTGCTTTAGCCAGCACTGCAACTGGGGGAAAATGTTCATTAAAATACTGCTTAAAGTAGCATCAGATCTTCTTAGTGGAGGTTTTAGAGTCACCTCTTAAGTTTGTTAGTGCTGATAGGAAGCAGGAATGTATACAAGAGAGTTCAGAACTGAATGTATTGGAATTTGTGATCTCAAAGAACAATTCCCAAGGGTTATATGGAAGGCACACTCACTCGTGATACTTAGCCTATTAAAGCTTTAGACTGTGAAAAAGAAACAAAACCTCCCCTCAGTTAAACATGTGACACTTAAAAGACCGTTCAGTTGAAATTTGAGATGAACATTCAATAAGTTGATTGAGTTTTTTTCCGTACTTCATCAGGAGATACTCACCCACGTCTTATACAGCAGAACTGTGAGATGCCCATACAAAGAGTCTGTAAACAGAGCATGAAAATATATGATGTAAGCAGCCAATTGGCCTGGAGCAGTTTTTTCTCTTTCACAGGCTCTGTTGCATAACTGTTCCCTTTAGCCTGGCTCTCATGTTTATAGGCTGGATGGTTACGTGAGAAACTGATCAGAACATTTGCTAGTTCTAAGGACTAGGAATTTTGGGAGAAAGCTGGGATTTCTGCATGTAGTAATAACATCCAGAGAAGCAAGGGTTAATTTCCATAGGATTCCCTCGCAGCGTATTCTCACACAAAAAAATTACTCTTTATAAGTTAGGAATTAATAGTATTTCGTGTCCTTTGAGCAGTAAGCTTGGGACATACAGCTTTGTCTTACCTTTTTTAATTTATTTTTTATTTTTTCACTATTCTGCTGTTTAAGGGAGTTGTGTAGGGTGACTACTAAGCCTTGGTCTGTGTCTAAGAGCAGCAGAAGCAAAGACTGCAGGTCATGCTGTCCCTGTACTAGGTTCCTTTTGTTTTTAGGTTGCTTATTAGTCACCTTTCTAACCCGACATCCTTAGTTTCTGACCGAAAGCCAGCACAGGAATGCAATAGCAAGGGAAGGAGAGTTGCTTCATTCATAAATCTGAGAGCACTTAAAAAGGAGGCTGTAAATTATTATCTAATTTTTTTCATCTGAAGAAAAGAAAGCCGGATTTTACAATTAAACATTGATTGCATGCTGAGACCATGGCAGAACTGCAGACAGGGTTCTGCTGTCCTCTGTAAAGGGTCTCTTGAACCCTAGAGCCCAGTAATGCAGCCTGGACCGTGAGTACAAGGGACATTGTTTCCACTGTTATGCTGCTGGCATAGAGGAAGCTGGTATCTCCAATACTGAAGGTATTGGAGGAAGAATTAAACTGAACCTACAGGATAAAATTTAGTTCCCTTCAATACATAATGCAAATGAAAGTGATTAATGTTAGTAGAAAAAACCTTTCAGTTTCCAAGTGGGTATAATATTAAAAAGATGAAAATATATTTTTGAGCTTGTCATAAAAAAAAAAAAGGATCTATGCTGAATAACTCAATCCCTTTCTCTACAGAGAGCTGATAGCAGTTGATCAGACTGCTGTAAAGTTCAAGTCAACTAAAGGTGACTCAAAAGACAGAACAGAATACTAGGCTAAGAAATGAGATATGATCCTCAGATTTGGTCTCAGATTTGGGAATAAGAAATTATGAATCTATTCTAGTCCTTTCTTATTCTGTTACCACAGCTAAATAACTTGGCTGTCATTAGCAGAACTGCTATTTGTGTAAGGATTTTTGTACTGGTAGCTCTGGATTTACACTGGACAGTAAACTGACTTGATTGAAACTCTTGGCATGCCAACTCTGTTCTCAGCTATTTTACAGGGGTATTGAGAACTTGTCTGCAACATTTTTTTAATAGTAAGAAACCATATCTGTATTAATTATAATAACTTCACTGGCAATTTGGGAAGGTAGATCATGCTACCAGATTTCTTCATTAGGGTCATACCATGAAGTTCTGTAAAGGTCTTACAGAGACACAGCTGCAACTTCATTTATCCAAGCTTCATTTTTCTAACACTCATTAACACTGGGTCATGAGATGCTAATTATCTACCATGAAAATTCCCTTGTTTGTGTGAAATTTTGCATGACCTTATTCCTTGCTGTCTTTTCAGATACCTTTACAACCAAGCATACACTTGATTTCTCTATGAATTTGGTGAGGTAGGAGGGAAACACTCTTGGTTTGTATTTCTTAGTGACTTGTAAATATTAGCATGGGACATACGTAGCTACCTGAGAATGCAGTTGATCAGGAATCAGCAAACTGGTGGGTGAAGATCCACTGCCCGTTACTAACTCCTGAACCAGAAGCAGCCCTGTGGTGACCATGCTGGTCACAGATGTTGCACTTAAGTCTCATCCTCTTGAAACCCAGATTAAGCCCCCTCACCTCCCGAATACTTACACAGAGAGCCCGTGAGCCTCTTCAGTTGTGGTGTGACAGTCAGCGCGGCTCACGGAAGGTGCAGGTCCTGGCATGTGCTATGCATTAGGTTGGAGCAAGATGGAGCACTGCATGTTGAGATGGTGTTGTCTCTGTGGGCTGTACCGCAGGGTGCTGAAGATGAAAGCTTCAGCAGTGTGAAGCTCTGCGTGGGCTGTGTTTGGCCCACAGGCTATGTTCACCATCCCTCGTGTTCATTGGAATGTAGAACTTTCCAGCCTAATACAGATTGTGTTTGTTTTTTTAACTGTTTAACAAAATAGAACTTGTAATTTTCTGACCCTAAGTGGGAGTCACTTAAAATGCATTAGTCAAGGCCAAAGGAATTTCCATTTTACCCGTGGCTCACACTAACCTCATTCTAAGCTCTTTTATGTTGAGAAACTGTCAGCTCAACTGCAGATGAACCATCTTCACTGGCACAGTGTCTCTCAGATTGATACCAGGCATTTTTCATTTTAGACTTGGGCTTTTACACCGTAACCCTGCATATCCCTTGGGTGCACTTCTACACAAGTGTGAACTCCCCACTTAGCTCAGTGTCTTCTTTGAATTGATTGATTGCACTGATAAATCACAACACCCCAGCTTACCCTCTGTGGCTTCACCAAGGAGACTTAAATTAATTCTGATTGAGTTTTACCTTTTGGAGGGGTGCAGCTAGTAATTGAGAAGAACCTGGCAGCTGGATAATATAACCCCGCTAAAATATACCAGAAATCACACTGGATCACAATGTCAAACAATTTTCAACAAGAGTTCAGACCACGAAGTGAGCCTCTGGCAACTCCAGCTTCTTCAGCACACTGACAGTGGCTTCATCCTTCTCTCCTGCTCTCTGTAGAGTTTTTTACGATATTTAAGTCCCTTTGATGGTAGATTTAAATTCACTTTTAAATGTCAGTGTTTAACAGTCAAAATTTCTACTGGGTTTAGAGGAACATAAGCATCTGCCCACCTCTTTGTCTTCCAGATCAAGGAAATATAAGGAGGTTTGGTCTTTTCCTTGTCCTTGCAGACAGGATCTACAAAGGTGATGAGGCATCAAAAGCAATCATAATAGAAAATATTCTTAATATGGGATTATGTGAATGACCAGATGCAATGGAGAAAGGAAAGCTGTCTGTGTGCAGCAGTTCTGCCTTGTCAAGCCTTGTGGCCTTATTGACTTGATGATCCATGGAGGTGAAGTATTTTTTTCTGTTTTTCTCCTAGAACTTCTCTGATCAATAGACTTTCCAATAGTTACACGATGGAATGACAAAAATGGTCCTGTTTCCTAAGAAATGTCTCTGGTGGCAAAGTTTTTAAAGGTCTGTGAGTTCCCCTATTGTATTTAATGGGGCCTTTGGCTCATAAACACATTAAACAAAGAAACAATAGATCCCTAGGGGAATTTTAAAAGCTGAAGTGTAGGAGCTTTAATAATATTATGAGGACCTAACATGTCTGATGTGGGAACTTAAATCTGAGGCAAGAATTATGAAAAGAATGTTCGAAGTGAAGATTTAATTACATGATTTATTGTTAATAGTTTATTATTTTATATACAGTGCCAGAGGCACTCCTGGTGCTTTACAGATGATTACAGAATAGCAATTCCCAGATCAAAGATCTTGATCATGCAATCTTTATTCATGTAAGTATTCCCCATGGTGCCTGATCTTGTTCCCTGTTAAAACTCAATAGTCCCCCCCAACACAGCCCATCGTAGACAATTAAAAGAACTTCAGCAAGAGAACACTGATTAATTATCCTCCCCAGAATGCTGAATATTTTGGTGCCATATATTGTATGGATAAAAGATATCTATTGTGTTTTAGCAAACCTCACATTTTTCTGCAGCTTTAATTCTTAATTATAGTGTCAGCAAACATTAAGATTATTTCCATGATAGAAGCAGCTAATTTCTGGAAGAAAAATGTCATCTGGCTTGTCCCCATATGTTTCAGACCCTGTTGAGTTAATGGTGCCAATTTATTTGCATGTAATTGTTCCCTCAGTGACCAGTACAGAAAGCTTCACCTCTAAAGACAGATGCTGAATGTGAAGTACTCCTGCGAGCTATGCAGATGCTGAAATCTCTGTTTGCAGAAGGTTCTGCTTTTCTTTGTTTCATCCTGTGACACTTTGCACTCCACTGGAAATGCCACCAATGAGCAATGCACTTAGATGGTTTTTCTAATTCTTCAGCTGAAATGGCTGTTGTTTATCCACTGCGTTGCTGCAGGCAGCCACAGAAGTGAACACAGCTTGTGCAGCCATCTTCTGGCTTCTATCTTTGAGACATAACAGTTCTGGTGCGGAGAGATTGAGGCAATTGTGCGCAGAAGGCAAAGGAGGCTTTTTCCCCTCCATCTGTTACAGGATTTTAATATAACTTTTTGCAGCATGCTGTCCCATTGCTCTCAAAGCAGTGGCATGTAGCACAGAGAGAGGTATTCTGATTGGGGATATGTGATGATCTACATGCCTAAGATTCCAGTGTAGGGATCAGGATTCAGATTCTTATCTGAATATTGCTGGTCTAGACAGTGGGTAGAGACTATTGCTAGAGGAGGCACTTTGGATGATACCCAACATCGCTTGCTCTTGAAAATATCTTTTTTTTTTTTTTTCAAGGTTATGTTAAACCATTATGATTTAAACACTCTAAGGTACCATATAATTACCCAGGATTTAAGTGAATCTAGTACTTTATGCATTGCTCTGACCACTAGCTAGATGGCACTGACCAATTTTCTGTCCATAGCTGGTAACAGGGAAGCAATTTTTTGTGCAATTCCTAATAACATTTATTAAGTTACTGCCATGAAATGGTGTGAAGGTCAGAAGTCAATGTAGGTTAAAAATGGGATTAGGAAAATTTATGGAAGGTGTGTGATCTCTCAGCAATAAACTGTTGATTGCTGGAGAGTAGGAGGATGTCCCTGGGGAAGAATTGCTCTATATACACACCCTGTTTCTTATATTCTTTACCTTACTGTTGAAAACAATGCACTGGGCTAAAGGGAGCTGTCAGCTGGCTCAGCGTCATTGTTCTTACATTCTCACGTTCCAGGTTCTTGGAAACTTCTGATCCGAGTCTAATGGTGTGGCTCGTAGCGTTATGAATCCTTCTTGTATCATATTCATAGCCACACAACCCTTCCTAAACTCCCTAACTCTTGTCTCAGCATGTCTAGGGCTGAATTCTCAAGCAAGGCTGGTCTGTAGTTGCTATCAGTTCTACACATAAAATTCTGACTCCCCTGAATCAATCACAAAACTTCAGAGGGACTGGAGGTTCAGTGCAGTCGTGGATCCCTTGGAGATTGCTCAGCTCCAGCAGCAAAGAAACTCTGACTAACCAACCTTCACATCTCCCTTCCAGCTCACTCCTAAATGCTTTGGCAATAAGCAATTTTGACATACAAAGTTGAAGTCTGGCTCTTTAGTGATTTACTTAAGGTACAAGTGAAAGAATTGTTAACCAGAATTATGGTTATCTAGATACAAAATGTTGAGTTTCTGGCCAAATAATATAATAGCACTTTTGGAGAGACTTCTAAATGGTGTAATATATTAAGATCAGATTTACAGTCACAGGCAGGTTTGGCTGTCATATCACTTCCTGCCCCACTGACTTTGGCCTTTTCTTTCCTTGCACTATCACAGTTCCCAGTCTAACATGTCAGCAAATGCTGCAGCTAACTTTTTGTTTTGTTTGAGCTTGTGTTAATAGAACAAGCTATATTGCATGGTAACTGAACAGGGCTATGTATACCATGAAATCCTTTTCATGGTGAGACCAGTGAACTCTGGCACAAAAACGGTGTAAACAGATGGGAACGATAAGTGAAGTGCCTCAGCTCCCACGGCTACATCCACCTCTGATCATCAGCCAGAGACCTTATGGTGCAGAATCACTTGACTGGGCCAGACTCATCCCAGAGGTCAGATATGCTCCGTAGGCTGTCATTCTCTGATCTAGAGAGTCATAATATGCAGGTCTAGTTAGAAGGCCCTAAACATCCTAACTTTTGTTAATTATTCTTGTGCGTACTTTGATAATGCTTGAAAACCCAAATGGAGATTGGGATTTCATTGTTTCAGGTGCTGTGCTAACACATACAGCATATCTCTGTTCTCAGTCTGTCTTGAGTTCAGCAAGGAGCATCAAAATGAAGTTGGAACTTAAAGGTAAGGGGTAACTGACAGGAATTGTCTTAGCTCCACTGAAAACAGCATTCTCAAGTTCAGCTTTTTCCCTGATGATATGTTTTCCTGGGGATTGAAAACGTTCTCTTCACTTTATGAAACAACTTTAGACATATTTGTGGGTTTTTTTAATCTGAGATGCCTGATATTGGTATAAAGCCCCCCACAACTGAGCCTGAAACTAGACAAGTGGTCCTGACGTGATTGCAACCAACCTTCAAGAGAAAGCAGGAGAAGTAAGATTCACTTTATCCAAAGCTATATGTTTTCTAAGTTTACCGTAAATGGATGTTTAAGAAACAAGTGACCTCTCGAAGACCTCAGGTTTCAAAGAATTACTCAGAAGTGTCCATACAGGTTAGTGTGACCCGCAAGATACCCATTACTCATTTCTCTTTCTCTGAAACAGCAATGCTTTGTTTCTCTCACTCTTTCTATTTTTCTCTAACTTAAAGGCAATAACAGGACCCGTGGCTTTGCTCCGTACATGTCACTGCCTGCCAAAAACAGCAGGCGAGTGAGTAATACTATTCCTCCCTTGAAATTCTATCCTTGAAGTGAAATTAATGAAGATCCTTACCATGAAAGAGAAGAATCCAGTTTTTGTGGAGAGGAAAAGGCAGGATTTAGACTTAGATTGGTTTTCCCTATTTTCAGTTGTTTTTACAACAGTGGTGGTGGAAAGCTAGAGAAACCATGAGAAAAGGAAAAGAATCATCTAAGTATCAAAAAAAATCCTGATCATCTGGCAACTGGTGAATTAGAATCTAGTAAAGTGAACTTAGACAGGAGAGCATTGTGATCAAAATGGGAAATATGGTCATCATAAAAATACCTTTCCTGTCTCTGATGCTGGAATAGTCATTGTTCACCTGTTTTTGCACCAAGATCTGGGAGCTTCAGGACAGGACTTTGCAAAGGCCATCAGTTGAAAGAACAGAAATCTGTTCACCACCAAAGAAGCTGCTGAGCTGATTCTTCGAGGCTGTAAGTTAAACACAGAAACAGTCTCTAGAGTAGCAGTGGAGATGAATCCTTTCTCTTTCTTGTGTTTAAACAGAGTGCTCACCAGATTTTGGTGGTGTTATCATCAGACAAGCATTCTCTTGTAAAATTGATACCTCCCAGTCTACTATTTATTGGTAATGTAATAACCATGTTCAAGTCATGGTGGTCTAAGGATAGAATGGAAGCTCAGCATTCAGAGAGAGAGACGAGATCTTTTATTAGATATTTGTACATACAGTCTGCCTTCCCTGGCAGAGACCTGATAAGCAGGCAAATTTACAACATAAGCTTATGAATAAAAGGGATGCTTTCTCACTCTTAAACTTGTTCTCTTTGGTCATGGTGCAAGAATGATGGCAGGGTAATGTAAAGAAGAAGCTTCCACTATTGTTTTTGGTGCTGTTTGCTATGTGATTGAACAAAAGACTTCAATCTCCAGTGCTGTTTTTGCTATGATGAATGCTTTGTAAATGCTGATGGATGGATCAGGGGAGGATAAAAAGATAAAGGTCTGACATATCTTGCCAGTACTGAATTCATATATGGATTGAAAGTGAAGTGTAATTACCACCCAGATCAAATTCTTTCAAGAGCCAGAGCTGTCTAGACCAACAGTAGATATTTATTTTTAGGGTTGATCTTTGTAGGTTTTATTAGCAATGTTGCCTTCCCTGGGGTAAAAGCAGAGGAGGGGAGAACACAAAATCCTCTTGAGCTTCCATTGTTAAAACAAGCTATGTAAAGCCTATAGGAAGAACCCAAATTCTGAGAGCAAGCTCTATTTTTGTGACTTTCCTTCTGAGCTATTCTCTGCTTTAAACTGACTTGAGGAATCAGTGTGATAAAACTGGCATTTTAAAACTAAATGATGCACTTAGACTTAAAGGAACTTTATAACTCAAACAAAGGATATGATAACAAAGTTTTCTCTTCACTTGAGACAATCCTGGACTGTTAATTTTACTAGTAGTCACCATGTTTATCTAATGAGGTTTGTAGGGTAGCACAAACCTAGTTATGACTCTGTTCACTATAGCTACACAGAGGAAAGGAGCTAGACCCACTCTGCTAATCGTACCACTCTTTTAGCAAATTGATTAGCCATTGCTGAGCTTCTGTATTTCAGTTTGCCCCCATGAAACTTCTGCACACAAATCTTTCAAACCTAGCAAGAACCAACTTCTTTATGTTCAGCTGGGTTGGGGAAAATGAGCAATCTGAAGGTGTGCTGTGAAATTTTTCAAGGGGGCTACTCAAAGAAGATACAAACTTGAATGTGTTGTTAAACAAATCTTCTGAAGAACCCTGAGTGGCATCCTAGCAACAGGATTTCACCACATCTAAGTCGGTGCTAATACTCCTTTTAACCATCTGTGGAGGAAACAGACCTGCTTAAGACTTTTAAAATATTTTGTGAGTCTCGCATTTATGCAGGGAAGTGATTCTGCCCCTCTGCTCTGGGGAGACCCCACCTTCAGTGCTGCATCCAGCTCTGGTGTGCCCAGCACAGGAAGGACATGGACCTGTTGGAGCAAGTCCAGAAGAGGCCCCCACAATGATTAGGAGGGTGGAACACCTCTTCTGTGACGAAAATCTGAGAAAACTGGGATTGTTCAGCCTGGAAAAGAGAAGACTTCAGGATGACCTAACTGCAGCCCTCCAGTACAGGAGAGATGGAAACTATTTACAAGAGCACGTAGTGACAGGAAAAGGGGGAATGGCTTCAGACTGACAGAGAGTAGGTTTAGATTAGATATTAGGAAGAAATTCTTCACTGTGAGGGTGGTGAGGCACTGGCACAGGTTGCCTAGGGAAGCTGTGGATGCTCCATCCCTGGAAGTGTCCAAGGCCAGGTTGGATGGGGCTTGGAGCGACCTGGTCCAGCGGAAGGTGGCCCAGCCCATGGCAGGGGCTTTGGAACTGGATGATCTTTAAGGACCCTTCCAACCCAAATCATTCTATGACCTCTATACAAAATCAGGCTTTATTTCTGCAGAGTTTTGTCTGAACAGGACTGTTCTGCCCAGCAAAGTCTGTAACTGCCTATTCATAGTGTACCAAATCCCCGCACTGGAAACTGCCTGTGCTCAAACATGTTGAATCAAAAACCTCCAGCAGTTGCTCTGAAGAACCTTCCACTCAAGACAGCAGTAAACATGTTTCTTTCTAGTACCCTTTTCAAAATGCGTTTATGGGGAGGATGAGAATAAGAGTGAAAGAACAGCAGAGGATTCCTGTTTGACAGTCACAGCAGTTTAAAATTGTGAAGAAGCAAGCGGATAGAGCATGGTGCAAATAACACCGAGGTCGTGGGTTTGATCCCTGTATGGGCCATTCACTCAAGAGTTGGACTCGATGATCCCTGTGGGTCCCTTCCAACTCAGAATATTCTGTGATTCTGTGATATTCAGTTAGAGATGGGTGACTTTTCCCCACACCTCCCCCCAGACTCGTCCCTGAGCGCTGGTTCCCTCCGGGGTGGCCTCCACTAGGTGCCG
Source organism: Pseudotriccus pelzelni (assembly GCA_035584735.1). Classification (NCBI taxonomy): domain Eukaryota; kingdom Metazoa; phylum Chordata; class Aves; order Passeriformes; family Tyrannidae; genus Pseudotriccus; species Pseudotriccus pelzelni. The sequence goes on along the minus strand of JAWMRA010000023.1, from coordinate 10,105,956 downwards.
GTGTTGTACCGAGTTAGCCGGGGAAGGTCCGTGCCGATCTTCTGCAGCCCTGGGAGCTTCGCTCGGGGCACTCGGAGCAACAGCAGGACTTAGGCATTGAGTAAGTGTTTTGGCTGGTGGATTTACTGTATAACTTTATAGGGAAATGCTGAGAATGAAAAGGCACTCTAAGAAGTGTTGCAAATGTGTCAGCTGTTTGTTGTGGGATTACAGGCAGGATTCAGGATCCCACATGCCCATTGAAATGTCTCTATGAGGAGGATGGGTTTTCAATTTTGCTGTGATACCTGTAGTATCAGGTCAGGGTGTATGGCTGTGTAACAGCTGAGCTCTTCACATCCCTGTGCACATGTATAATGTGATTATTTCTTACTCATGCTCCAGAGGCTGGCATGAGTTGTCTGTAGTTTTGAAAACCCAGAAATTTTCCTCCTTAGAGCAGGAATTAGGTCTTAAGCAGATGTGGCTCTCAGGTATTAGAAAGTAGTATTGCCCATGTTCTCTTATGAGAAATAGGATTGAGTGGCCAGGATTAGAATATTGAACCTTCTGGCTGCCAATCCAGTGGGGAGTCAAATAGATTAGAATTGATTTTGCCCTTTTTTTTTTTTTTCAGTTATGTCAATACTTTTTTCCTCTGTTGTGCTGTTTCTATCATTTCTGGACAGATATAGAAGTTTTTATGTAATAGTGAATAAAACAAGACAAGTGGATCAGGAGCTTCTAACCTCTATCTTGGGACTTCAGAGTAACATCCATATAATTTCCTGACTGCTGACAAGTTCATACTGGATAAAAGCAAGTGCTTTCAGCCATCGTAAAACAAAGTTCTTTATAATACAATGTTGCAATTGATCTTTTTTGTTGACAGATTTTTCTCAAGATATTTGAGATAAATTATTGTATAAAAGAAAATTTTACAGCTGCTTTACATTTTGGTTAAGTTTTTAAGAGTAAAGACTTTGTAAAAGCAGTCCTTCAGGAGCAGGCATGTGTGCAGTGGTGTGATCCTGTGTCTGAAAAAAGCATTTTCCTACCTCTGTGTAACTCCTAGTGCACAACGACCTTCATGCAGGTTCTGTTGTTTGCAAACCTGGACGTTTAAAAGCCAAAAGCCTGGAGGACAATACAAATATAAATGCTTTGTTATGTGAAATGGCACATGGTCTCTTGATTGTCTACGGCTTCACGTGCTACAGCTGAAGCCAATTCCAAGGCAGTGCTGTAGGCTGTAGTAGCAGGTGCAGTTGTATGATTTGTGTGCTTTGGAAGGGAGACCTTCTACCTGCACCCTCTGATTTCTTACCTCTTTGAGTCTCTGCTTTTTCAATATTCCCTGAGCAGCTGGATGGCAGTTTATGGCATGTAGCTTCTTGATGTGTCAGTCAAGACAAAGCTCAGAATACAGAGATATGACACTCTTCCACCTTTCCCTGTGGCACAGTTACTCCCATTGCTTTTTGTTGGGTTTCCTCTTGTCCACTGTTTCAGCGTGGCTGGAGAGCTCTGGGAGGTGTGACAGGAGAATACCTGCAAGACTTCAGAGGTTTCCAGGTCCAACGGGGCTGCATCCATTCCTGCTCCTTCCTGACCCTGTGCTCTTGATGTGGTATCTCCTCTGTCCCGTCCTTTGACTATTGTCTCACAGTGAAAAATACACGTTCTGTCCTGTATTACCAAGCTGCTTAAGAAGATTTACACCTACCTCATGTTTTTTTTAATGGTGTTGCTAAATAAGACCCTCTATACTTCCCAAGAATAAGTAGAATTTAGTGTTAGGATTATATTGCAACATTTCTGAAGGTCAAGATAATGAAGAGGTCCACAGAAACACTTTCCCATCTTAGAGAGGGTGCCAAAGCAGAATCAAGACTTGATTAGTTGTGAAATTTGAAGATATTTGGATCCAGATAAAAAGCTGTGGTCAGCTTTCTTCTCTAATATGAACGGAATCCAGACACCCTTGGACTTTGTGTTGAGCCAGTTCTGGAACCCACCCCCCTCTCTAATCTTTATTGATCTATGTCCCTTTTTGTGTGAAGCTAAATTAAGAGTGTTTGGCATTCTCAAAAAGTGGCCAAGCCAAATGCTCAAAACTTGAGGAATGCAAGAATTTAAGTTGTTGGTACTAATTCACTAGAGCCTTTGTGCTGCATGCATTAGGGCATTGTCTTTAATCACAAGTTCACATACTATTAAATCTCTGCTCTGTTTAAAGTGCAGGATGGATATTGCTCACATAATGAGCAGCTAGTTAATATTTTCTTTTATCTTCATTGTTCAGTGTGTACCCCATGGCTTATTTACTGCACACTATTCAAAGCCTGTTCTGAATACAGAATTCTTAATTTCCTTGGGAGCTTTCCTTCAGCAGTCATTGTTATTGTATCTGGGTGCTTCACAGACATGAAATAATCTATTTTCACAACGTCTCAGTGAAATGAGGGGATACTGCACCCCTATTTGGACAGATGGAAAATAGAGATATGAAGTTGACAAGAAAACATTGCCAAAGGTTTTTGATTTTCTGGGGCTTGGTTATTTTTTTTCTCTGACTTCATGGCACTGCAAAATATTTTATATATGCAAAGCATGGTTCTTACCCATTTCAGTTCTAGCTGTGAATACTCAACAATTTTGCAGACCAGACTCTAGGGTCTCCTGTTGGATCCCTAAGAGGGTGACTGACAAGCTGAGAAAATTGGATTAATTGATTTGCTTAGCAACTCATACAAACTCTGGTGGAGGACAAGATGGAGTATAGTTCTGCAGGAGCTGCATTCATACCTCTGTAGGAGAGACCTGGATTAATAAGCAGAAGAGAAGAAACTGAGTTCCTCTACTCACAGATGAATTCCCAAACCCCTTTCTCCAGCTGAAACCTGGCAATGAATCTTCTCATGCCTTTGCCTTTGTCGCAGCTTCTCATTTACAATCGAACTTCCCCTCTGGAGCCTCATTTCCCTGGTGAGAAAGGTTTTTCCAGAAGGCAGTTCAAATTAGGAGCTTAGTTTAGTCCCCATTACCAGCAATCTAATGGGACAAATGCTTTTTCCATTGACCTTAGGAGGGTCTGAAGGACATCATCCTCTTTAGGCTGAACGTACTCAGTGTAAATGACCTACATTCTGATCTCTGCTATCAGCCCTTAAACCCCACTCAGTGCATTTCCAGGCTCCTGGTCCCAATGGCTATTTTGTCTTCTTCCCCCTCCCTCCATCCACAGTCATCCTCAACAGCCCTGTACTCAGTTTTTGACCATCTTCTAGTCCTTGCCTCACCAAAGAGTTTCAACCAGTTTCTTTCCCTTCCTACTTGTCTTATACTTTTTACCTTCTGTGTCAGGACAGTTTCACCACCGGTACTATCATCTTGGCAGCGAGGTGGCCATTAAAAGCACAGGAAAGTCATGGACCTTTCCCTGCCTTTTAATGCCAGGATGGGGTGGGAATGAGAATATGCAGGGAAAAGAAAATCAGCTCCAACAACATTGTCCTGAGTACTGTATGCTCAGTTTAGAGGAGTAAGTGGGCTGGCAGACACACACGCACTTTTCCCATGTAGATGTCGTGGGGGAACAGACTGAAAACAGATATTGGGTTTTCAAAAACCTTTACCTGCTATTGCAGATATAATTTCACCTTCAAGAAATATTGATTGAGGTCTGTGAAACACAGTTTCTGACTTTTCACAGGAACAGCATGAGACAACTTGAACGATAAAAACTCTCTGTACTTCTCCAGGATATTTTCTAAAGTATATGGATTTCCAGTCTGATTTTTTCTTTCTTTAGATATGGCCAAAATTACGTGTTTTTATACAGTTTCATTCTTGGTAAAGGCAGATTGTTGTGGCTAAATTTTTTCTTTAAATAAACAAATCAGAATCAGCCTGAGAGACACTCAGCATGGAAAATTTCAGAGTGCCTAGCTAAAGGTTGGCAAGTTTGCAGCAATTGAAAAGAGGATTTTGTAATGAATGGGAAGTGTCAAGCAACCTTTGTAATAATTGATTCTACCAACCCTTGCTTATAATAAGTACAATTATCAAATGTTTCAGTAAAACCATCTCTGCCCCAGAAAGAAGTTCCATTTTAGCGCCAAATCCTTCAGGCTTAATATCTTCGTTATTACAATGATTGCCAAACTCTAAGTACTTAGAAAGGAATGTTCTACTTCTTTCTCATTCATAGGTGTAATTCATGACTAGTCTGAACTTTGAGTGCACCTGTAAAGGCACCGTTTGTGTGCATTGTATTGTTGGCAACAGTGACTGTAGTAAAACACATCGAATAGATGGCACAGTTAAAGCATTTTCCTAAGATAATAGGAATATATTAGTCAATTAGAGCAATCCAATCGAGATCACAATCAGTCGAGATGGTAGGAAGGTGAGGTAACTGGCACTGCTGTTACCTGAGCACTGTTTTCTAGAGAAACAGAAAATATCACTCGCTAGTCTTAAATAACACTAATCTGGTGGTGAGAATATTAGCAGTGAAAATGAACACAGTGTATCTGTGAGTAAAGGTTATTGAAAGCTGAGTCTGTCTTAATTTTGAAGGTATATTTGTATACGTGTAGGTGATGATGAGTTTGAGATTGGCTTCTCAGGCGTAATTTGGAGACCAGCTGCAGGGAAACACAAATTACAGTCAGGAGCTGTATTTGGTTAAAATGCAGCTATCTTTTGTAAAGGGGTGTGTCAGACTGGGATCTTCCCCCTCAACTCGTTTCTGGACATAGGCAGAGTTGCAGGCTCAGTAAAAGCAAACATACTTTTCTTCCTTTTGCTTTGTTCTTTATTTAAAAGCCAAAGCAGTGTAGGAGCAGTTGGACAGAATTTCTTCTTTAGAATACTGCTTATTAAGTTGTGATTGGTTCCACCGAGGTATCAATGGGGTTTATTTTCAAGGCATTGAAATTGGATTGCTGTCTTTGAAAACTTTGGCCTCTAGAATCTTTCCAGATGTGAAGAACAAAAGGATCTAGTCACAGCACAAAAGCTGCACAATTTGCAGAGTGAATCAAAATGCTGATTGTCCAGCATTTGATTTTTAATCTTGGTTTTAGGAAAAAAAAGAAGAAATGAAAACTGGTAACGAATAACATACACAAGAAACTCTGTCTGGAGTTCTTCATTCATAGGTGTGATGCAGACCACATATCTTCACATTTCGTCAGATCTTTAACTTATTTTGTTTCTTGTGGCAACATGATAAAGTGCTTATATCCCATCAGCTTCCAGCACTGAATATAGGAAGTATTTAGGAAAAGTCAGTTGATGAGCTGAAAGGGAGATAAAATACAGACACAGTACAGTAGAAAAAAGGTGGTAATGATCTAAGACCTAGAAATTTACCATTTTTTTTCTACAAAGTTTATTATTTTGATGGCCAGTGTTCCCTTCAGTCAATCTGCTTTGGCCAGCTGTTAGTCTCGCAGGCCACATGAGGTTTGCAGCATTAACAGCTCTCTTGGTGCCCAGGAACTCGAGTGTTGAACACCATCTCTCTTTGGTCTGGATCTGTCCCGGAAAATGACTTCATGTTCTGATGAAGGGATGGCTACATTTTCCTTGAAGATACTCTCCTCTCCACAGAACTGACAATTTACAGCCTGAACAAATGCTGATTTTTGCTTTTTTAATTTAAATTACCAGGAGAGTTCTTTTTCTGAAAACAAATACTGTAGGTTTTTACTTCAAAGTAGTCATAAATGCAGATTCTTCAGATTGAAAGAAAATTCACACTTCTTTTTGAATTCAGATCTGAAAATCTAGGATTATTCCAGCACATATTTGGAATCAAACAAATTTTATCTGACCTGCTTAAAATTTGAGGAAATTGTAGGCAAGGAAATGAATATAGGATTTAATTTTGTTACTCCAATCAATCTTTAGAGGGGATAAAATCCTTCATTAAAATTCAATTTATGACTGATTTAAGATTTCAATAATAATGAATAATGAAAGAATATAGTATGTTCCGGTTTCCCCTGTGAACAGCTGCTTTTTTTTTTTTTTTCATTTTTTTTCATTTTTCTTATTTCTTTTTGGATAGTAGCAGTGGCCAAAGCCAGAGTGGCCAGAAGCTTTGGGCTGGAGAATGATTCAGGCACCAAGAGGAGTATTCTACTAAATTGCTGTCTGTTTTCAACACTGTTTGCCAGCAGCTGGCAGAAATATTTTATGTAAATATTGTTTTAAACTAATTTAAACTCTAGGAATGGTGGCTTTGTTGTCTCTGCATACCAATTTCATGTGATCTTAACAAAATAACAACTTCAAACACAATCTTTCTCCCTGAGTTGTACTCCTCTGACATTTTATTCATGACTCCTGCATCCTAAGTATACTGTCTGAAAGCATTGGATTCAGCTGCTTTTCTTCACATAACAATGATAATTATTTAAATGTAGGGAACTACTGGTTAAAAACAAAATCAGTGTAATTTTCAGTACTTCACAGGTTAAATAAGAGTCAAGAACGTCCCTCTACAAAAATGTTTAAAACACGCTGTTTCAGACACGAGGTTGTGTTCCTGTTCGAAAGACCTGGAATGACCACTTTTCACTCACTGATCCTCAGCCACTTCTTACAGGTGGTTAAGATGGAGGGATTCCTGACCCTTCATTTAATGCCTTTTCCATTTCACTGTGCTGGCTGACAGTTGGTCAATAAAAAAGTCCGAAGGCTACATTTTGTGCTGGAGGAGATTACATCTCCTTTTCTCCTTTTCAGTGGTGCAAAGTATTCAGGGCCAGTTCTATTCTCCCAGAGTACAATGGGAGCACTCCCAATGACGGGCAATCAGTCCTGGGAATCATTTGCTTCACCAAGTATCTGTTCAAATTGCTCTCTGATGTCTCCAAATGTATCCCTCATTTTCATCACACTGCTTCTTCTGTTGCCTGAGTACACAGGGTGCTGCAGGGACAGTACCAGCTCCCTTAAAATACTTGCAATCCCACTGCAGCACTCTGTAATTGTTTGTTCTCTTTGGGTAGGGGAGACAGCACATGATTTCACTGGTTGTATTCTGTAGCCATATTCATCTATTTGTAAGATACCTTTGCCCTCTTATTTTATCTTCTTTACTTGATTGTGTTCTGAAGCATCCAAGTATTCTTAAATACATATTATATCTACATTGCTATATTTGATCGGCATAACACACAGTATTGCAGCTCTCAGTGAGCTGCTGGTGGGTAGGACCCCATTTACAATCCCATTTTTATATGCATTTGATATCAGAAAAAAAAATTACTAGTATTTAAACCAAACCATTTTCATCCACAAGCAAGGGAGGGACTTGTTCAATTAATATACCTGCTTGTTCATTCATTTCTCTGTTTTACAAAAAGTAATATTCTTGTTGTTAAAAATGATCACAAAATTGTCTATAAACTTCCATAACGAAGAAGAGGAAGCACCTAATGTTCTTCCCCTGTGGCTGAGAGACTCAGCTCTTGAGTGGCAGGTATTACAGACGCTCCAGTCAGGTTAAATTTAGAGGTGATCCAAGGTATACATACTTTCATTTTTAAATAGAGAAACACCATATTTACCTCGTCTAAGCTGATTTTTGTTTGGCCATGAAGAACCATGAAATTGTGATTCATTCCCCACCTATTGCTTGTCACTTTCGTGCCTTCTAATCCTACCCAAACCATCGACTGCAGAATTTGGTGTTGGACACTTGACACTGTTCAGTACCGTGTCATGTTCTGTCCATGCTTGGTTTTATCCTAAACTGTAGTCACAGTGTAATGTCACCTGGAAACCTGCTGCTGGGAAGAGTTTGCAGTGGAATTTATCTTCCAGAGTTTGTTTTGTGTTGTTTTGGTTTAAATCTTATCTGGATGGCTGTGGGGAGTTTGTTTGTCTTATTTCAAGAACAAATAACATCCACATAATTTTAGGGGGAAAGTAAAATAAAATAAATAATAATTAATATGTATCAAATATATAGAAATATATAAAAATAAATAATAAATAAAAGTAAAACAAAAATATGGCCACTCTATAACCTATTTAATAATTGAGGAACAGGATCTAAACCTGAAGGGTTTTCCAGGAATGCAAGTGTGAGAACTGAATCCTGTAGCTGCTGAGGGATGCATGTGCATCACTTGCAGCTGACACTTGTATACTCAGCCTATCCACATTTGAGATGTGTCTCCAAAGAAATAATAATACTGATGACTTTCAAAGACTTATGGCTTAGAGATGCTCTCTGTAAACAAAAGAAAAACATATCCAGTCTAGAATGGCCTAAGCCGAATGAAATAAAACAAAGACATCATCAACAGAACAGTATTTTAAAAAATCATTTTGAATAGACTGGCGTGTTAGCCCAGATTTATGGTGATTGTGCCCCTTGAAGCACTTACCAAGTTTATATGCAGTTTGTGTGTGGTTTCTGAATACTCAGCACAAAGTGACATTGAGAGGGTTTTTTTCCCACATGCTCTGTTTCCCCCGTTCATTCACACTCCCTAGGGCTTCTCATAGAATAATTTCAGATACTTTTAGCTAATATGTTCATCTGCATAATATCATCTTTAAGATTTCTCCCCATTAAGTGTGTGATCGGCATGAGCTTTCAGGAAGGTCATTATCTGAACTGTGATCTTAATGAAGGGGACCAAGGCACTCACGTGTACGTCTTGAAGGGCTCTGCCTCTGCGGTGCTGTGATATTTAAGAACTGCCTAAGGTGCAGCTTATGTCGAGAGATAAATTGAATGTCTGAAGGAAGAGAGGGCAAATCAAAGGGTCTAACTGATGCATTCAATGCATAGGTCAGGATGAAGCAAAAGGTTACCTAAAGCACATCCACTGGATTTGGAAAACTTTGACTCATGTCTCTGAATGAGTGTAAGAGTGTTTCTCCCATCAGATGTATAATGCTAATTATCTTGCTTTTAGAAATAAGACCTGGTTTGATTTGTCAAAATCCAAGCCTAAGCTGTGCTCTTGATTTTATGTCTGAGAGATATCAACCAACTAACGATAGTAAGTTGAGCAGCATTTGGAAGTGGACAGTAGCTATCCTGGCTCTGCAGGCTTAGCATTAATGGACTCCTCAGTTGCTTTCTGACAAGAGTCTTTCCTTCCAAAAATGCTGATTTGTCAAGAATCAGCTGGAGTAGGTGTGGAAGTCAGCACTACACCTGCTTAGCTGGTAGTAAAAGTGCTACAGAACTTACCTGTAGCAGGACTGAGCTAGGATTCAAATCCAATCAGCGTGAGGAATTTCATGCTTTTTGCTTCCACATGAGTTTTGGCTCAATTTGTATTAAATCATTTATACAAAATAGAAATTTCCAAATAGAAAGACTGAGTCAGATACTGATGAAAAAACAGCAGTTGGGATATTTAACTGGAACAACCCAGGGACAAGTCCTAGGTCTAACTCAGGCAGAACAAGGGCTTGAATTTGTGTTTTCCTTGCACTGAGCAGGTGGACCTTTCAGCTCCTTGGTGTTTTCCTTCTCCTCTTGGCCCTTAGCCCTGGCTTTTGCAGCTTATTTTTGAACTCTTACAAAGAGCAGGCTCTTTGAGGCAAGGGCTTTGCTTTACTCTCTTAGTAGGGTGCGTGGTACGGAGGGACCCTGACCCTGATCAGGACCTCTGGCTGAACATGAAGCTCATGGGCAAAGTGTGTCACTGCCCTCTGGAATCACCTGCCAGCAAACAGCCACCTGCCAGCAGTGAGGGACTTGCACCTACACTTTCAGGGCCACGGATTTGATGGCATCTGGAGAAGGATTTGAGCACGGACCCAAACACCATCCTCAGGAATACACACAGTAACAGGCGGACCAATACCTTCTGAGAGATAACTGTGGTTTCGTTGCTCATGGGACATGTGCTCAGTACTGGACAACCCACTGTTGTAGCTGTACAGCCGAGTCCACAGGATGTTTTTCTGTCCAAATGAACTCTAAAGGACATTACCCTTAAGGGCATGGTAACATACTGAGATACGTGTCACGTGGTGCAGCCGAGGCATTTTGTTCACCTCGAGAGGAATCTGATGATTCTAGGGAAGAAGAACAGGTTTTATCAGACTTTTCACCCATCTGACATATATTTTGTATTTCGAGCCTTAAACGAGCCGTTCTACTGCTCCCTGCTCTCCAGGAATCTGAGGCTTTTTTCCTAGGACAGGGTTATTAAGTCCAGAGTTTCACGAAATTGTAGATAACAGGTAGCAACATTGGAGCAAGCCCAATACTTGATGTGCTCTCTGGGTTTGAAACAGGTGAAAACTTCCTAACCATGCCTGCTCTAGTCTCTGCATAGTCACTTCTCATGACATCCTCAGGCTGCACTTTTCAATATATTTAATGTTGTCCTTAAAGCTGCAGCTCCATAACTCCTGTGATTTTTTAATTTCATTTGATTTTCGAATTTCATTTGATTGTCATTGGAAAAAAAGGTTTCTAGGCCATAGTTTGCAGAGAAAAGTCTAGGAATTAAATTCTCCTCGATGGTTTGGGTAACAGCAGACTGGAGTGGGGGAAGAAACAAACACAAAGCATACAAGCAAATCTGAAACTTCCTGATTTTTAACCCGTGCTATTAGTTTTGACAGGTGAGAATTGATTGTGCTATAGAGTAGGCTGTTAATTTGAGCCTTCCTTTTGAAAGGCAAGAGGCCAAAGAGGCAAATGAGAAAGCCATCAGCAAGTGTCTTTAAAATTACATTCCAGTAGAGAAATGAAAAACTGTAGTGGCAGAAAGTACTAGCTGTAAACAGCACAGGAGAGAGAAGAAGAATGAGGAACCGAAGGCTTCATAGCGAGGGAAATTATTTCAGTAAGCTGAAAGAATAACAACATGAGAAAGAGGGCAAAATCTAGCAGGAAAAGAATGAGATAATTTGTAGTTACTAACACGATATTACTATGCTATCAGTGAGGTTGTTGCAGCTCTATTGTGTAAGCTACGTCCCTTATCAATTCTGAATGTTCTTTTGTAATGGTCAGTATTTTGCCCATTTAGATTGGCACTCATAAAAGGGTCTGGATGGCAATTTCTAGTCATAGGACTGTAAATTGCCTGCAACTTTAATGTAACACCAACTAAAATGTCTTGTTTGCAATGTCATTAGAGTGGGAAAATGGACTGTAATGTAAGTCTGGAGGGAACTGAAGTGATGCTGTTTGAACATGTAATTTTAGGGGGGAATAACTTTGTGTTAGGCAAAGGTTATTGATTATAACATTTTAAGTATGAAATTCTATGGAAAGCTGTTCTGAAGGGACGTGGCCTATGGAGACCAACAGCACTATACTGTGTGAGATATAACAAGAAAATGGTTTCAATGCAAGTCTGCAGAGAGAAGCAACAATGTCCCTCCCTGTACATGGAAAAATTATTTCAGTGCAAATCCACAGAGACCTGTAACAATACTGTTTGGGTGTGAGATTCTGTGGGAAATGAGTTTCAATACCACTCTGTTAGGTTGAATAAGATAATTAGATTGTGATGAGAAACTATTTGATGAGGACTCAGACAATAGCCACAGAACAGATCACCAACATCAGTGAGCTTTCATTCAAGGCAGCAAAGATACCCAGCCTTTCCTGTTCCTTAAGCAATGGAGGTTCAGCTTCAGCTCCCGAAGGAATAGAGCAGATTTTTAGACTTGGTGTTCTCCCAGCCTCTGGGATGGCTGGGGAGCAGGTAGAGTGCTGGACATTGCCTTCTCCTTTTCCTCCCCTGGCCTCTGCAGTGGGACCAGTTCTGAGAATTCACACCTCTGCTCTTAGGCAGCTGCTGATCTGTTTGGATCCGCAAAGCTCCACGCAAAACAGTCCAAAATGGGGGCATGGGAACAAGCATCATGTCAGGGAAATTGTTTTCTCTTACTCACTTCCTCTAGGTATAGTTGTAGCAGGCCCAGTGGGGCATGCTGGATCCAGATTTGTTTCAACAACTCATACTGCATTACACAAGCCTGTTACTTTCCCTGTGTTTTGGGGAAATTTGAGCTCAAGTCATCTTGGCTGTCTACTAACCTTGGGATTTCAACAACTTATAATGTAGTTAGAGTTTGTATTCAAATCTAAACTTCACACTTCAGCCAAACTATCTCAGCATAAGGGTGCACCAAAACGAGATTCCCATTTTAAGAAGAGAAGGACAATTTGCAGGCAAATGATTCACCTTGAGTCCTGTAAGCAAAAATTCTTGGAGGATAGCATTAAGTAACATCGGTAGCAGATGAGGTTATGATGAGACAACTTGAATATTCTTATGTGTTTCCTCTGTGTCATGTATATAGAAATAGCTTTTAACTGCCAAGGCCATCAGTACCCAAGAAATACCATAGACAGGTGGGAACAGGAGGTGTGAGTGAGCAGCCTGATTCAGTTACATGTTTTGAGAATATGACGTAAAAGCCAGATTTTATGTAATTTATAAGCAATAAGTTCCATTATATGACTGTAAGAAGCTGTTGGAAAATGCAATCATACTTGTTCAATTCATATGAAGAAAATAGTTACTAATAGAACAATAATTACACATTACTGACTTACTAGTCAAAGTACAACCTTTTCTGAAATGACAGCTCTGCATGGTCTCACTGTATTCACCAAACCATGGTCTTTCTAACTGAAGCAATCTTCTTCATGGCAATTCATTTGTTCACCGGTTCTTTCCTCTGTCATTCCAGAGAGAGACCTAAACTACTTCTCATTTGTCATGAATTTCTGGAAAAAAAAAAAAGCTATATTCTGGGCAAATGTAATGTCCCTCACAGCAAAAATAAAGAATTGTTGTGCAGAGGGTCCAGAAAGAGCTATTTGTCTGAAGGGAAGAAATCAACATCTCTGAGACAAATTGTCCCTTTCTCTGGGTCTGTGCCACAACCTGTCTCTCACATTTCTCTTGTGGCTCAGGAAGATGTGTGCTGCAAAGTATCAAGGGAGATCCAACTTTGGAAGGGTGTTCAGATGCAAAAATCCGTTTGTGTCCATTTCTAGTTCTCAGTATATGTTGATGTGAAATTGAGGGAAGGCTCTGTGCACTGGTTTGTGTTTTTTTTCTCTGACGAACTGCAGAAGCAGTAAATCATATCCAGGAGCATGTAGTCATGGCAAATGACACAGTTCTTTCTACTAATAAAAGCAGAGGTTTCAGTTCCTGTCTTACAGGGTAGCTGATTGATTTACAATATAACAGCTTCTCTTTCAGGCTTCCTAGTATTTGTGTGCAAATAGATTTGGAAATCGAACTGATGAAACCTGAAGATAGGGACCAGATTGGGATCTTAATTGTTTCTGAGAATGGATCTGTTCAGATTTGCTAGATTGTAAAGGCGGAAAAGCCAATTTATAAAATCTTGTAACAATTCAATGGAATTTTTTATCGTTGTTTGAATTAATCATCTGCTTATCATTAATCTTAATCATTTGGAGAACATGGGTAGCCTGTGTCCCATTATCTTCCAGCAGAGCTCCCTGGGCTTTCAAACTTTCGCTTAAAAGGGCAAATGAAATCTTATCTGTTTCATTTCTTCACAGCCACATTGGCAAAGGATCTTGGGGATGGTCACAGCATGATTGGAAGCAACATAAAAGCAGAACCCCTTATTATTATAGATGCCTTGGTTTTGGATGTATCCTCCCAAGATCTTGGAGCAGCAGCAGCTTATTCTTGCTTTGATCAGCTTTGAGCTGATTTTTGCTTCTTGTGTATGGGAAAGCAGCAGCAAATCTACTTTCCCTAGGGGTGTATTTGGTGGATACTGCATGTGAGAACCCTGGGAGATTTTCCTCCCATGTACTCTGAGCCACTGGGCCTCATTTACACAAAGAGTCATTCTACAGAGAAGAACTACACAGACTTAACACAATTATTTCCCAAATCCCTGCTGTAGATTGGTACATCTCTGTTACATGGATGTACTTACGCTCATTTAGCTTAACTGAGTAACAGACCAACTGCAGTGGGTAGAATCTTGCTGAAGGAAGAAAGTTTCATTTAAAAAAAATCATCTGTGTATTTTCGTTCAACAGCAGAGACTGTAATTCGGTTTCTTGGCCTGGCACATCTTCTTTATAATTTCTTTATAATTAATAGAGCCATTCTGAATTCACATTCAAAGAAGGACAGAAACAGAATTTAGTTCCTTTAGTTTTCCTGAGTCTCTACTGCTTGATTTCCCAGTTTTTCAGTGCATTTGTATTAATCTCTTACTGGTCTTTATTTTAACACCCAGTTAGCCCATCCTGTTACAACACAGTATATTGGGAAACTGTTTATGCAACCTTCTGTTACTACTGAGAGAAACAAATGAACATTAATTATATTTGCTAGTCAGGGAAGAGAAGTCAATCAACTTGGGCTGTAGCAAGGTAATTTAAACATAAGGTAAACCTTTATGCTATGCCCTCAGCTGTGTACCAAGATGCCCAGAAGCAATGCAGAGTCAGCATAACAGGAGAGCAGAGGCTGACTAGACACCTGCATCTCAGGTGGAGATAAAGAAACCAGTTGTGCTGTGCATGATGAAGTACTTTGGGCTAGATTACAAGCTAATATTTCAATTCTGTTTAAATGATTTTATGTCCATTCCTCTGTAAAATAAAATATCCTTGAGTTCAAAAACACGAATGGATGCACACATGGGAAATCAGGTGAATAGCAGAAATTACCAGATCCTCTCAGTGACAGGAATGTCCCATTTCTCTTTCCCCCAAAATACATCAGAATGAGAGATCTACACTTTGATATTAATTCACATCTATACAGCCTAGAGCACATAGACAAATCCAGTAATTATTTGTGCTTCTGGAACACAGATTCCTTCTCATTTCCCAGTGGTAGAACAAAGATTCTTGATGGGTGTAAGAGACCCATCAGAATGAACCCTTCAGATCAGGCTTGTGCTGTTCACTGGATACCACACACAGGCCCATCACACTGAGAGCACATGCAACCATTTCTTTCCTTTAAAAAGCCAGCATTATTTTATTATTTCAGAGTCTTACATAACTGCGTGGTGAAAATGAGAACACAGATCTGGGCCACAAAACATTCCAGCTATTCTCATTGCAAAAGAAACATAAACTTCAGCATCCATCAAACAATTCTCCCTCCAAATGAATAGTGAACATACAAACCCACCATCTCAGCTTGAGTTCCTTTGCAAAAGAAAGCCCTCTGGAGTTATTAAAAATAATAATAAAGTAATCCAGGCTCCCAGCAGACAGCATTTGAATATCATGTCAAGTTCCTATAAAGTAGCGCAGCAACACCTCCTTTTACTAATTTCCCTGAATCCCTAGTGGCTTCCCACTGCCACAAATTAAGCTTACATTCCTTCTGTAAACCTAGCAAAAATTGCAGATCCAGTGTCCCCTGTGCACAGCTCTTTGAGGTCGGATGCTTTGGGTTGTCTGGTTGTTACTCATGCCTCCCACTGTGAGGCCCAATATTTCCCTGCCCCATCATTTTCCTTTCACCCCCCAGTGTGTTACAAATCACTGTTCCTCTGCAGGGTGTCTCGGAGAATGACTTTGTCGGGACAATGCCGGGTCAGTGACAGCATCAGGCGTGTGTTGAGTGATCTCATAGGGAGGGAGCAGTGTTCTGCTGAAGGCACCAGTGTTCTGCCTTTCATTTTAATTGGATCTTCATTCTCACGGCTTGGCAAAGCCCAGCCTGAGATTTGGGATGTGCCTAATGCAGATGTGGCCATCTGTGTCCAGTTTTCTCTCTGTGTCTGTACTTCTCCCTCATTTTAGTCTCAGTTTTACCTTCCTTTTGTGTTCAGAAGTCCCTCTTTACTTTTTTGCTGCACTATTCTCTCCACATTCCTGATCAGCTTCTTCCCTTCCTTCCTTCCTTCCTTGAGAAGCACCAACACTATTTGACTTGGCTCAGCTCACAGAAAACCACCACGTGGCTCCTTAGCGTGCCGAAGGCAAGTCTCCATGTGCTGCTGAACCAATTCCAGGGAAAGCAGAGAAGCATGGCCAAAACCTGGGGATATGTGTCATTACTCACCTCCAAGAGCCCCTAACTACCAGGTGGATCAGGAGCTTAGTCCTGGAAGCAGATGGGTTCTTGAGTGGCTTTTAGGGAGTATAAAGCTTTTAGGGAGCATAAAGCAGCTTCTTGGTGGGAAGGTCTTTCCTGTGGGATGGCAGGGAAAGGTCAGTCAGCCTTTCAGTTGTCCTAATTAAGGACCTCGTATTTTTGGTTAGGCTAACAGACACAACCACAGTACTGCTCCTACTCTATTCCAGTGACAGTAAGAGAACAGTGGTGGTGTCTAGATTCTCTTAAGAGAGCAACAGACTTTGAGGTTAGGTGTGGGAACATCCTTTTTTTTTTGTCAGCTTGGGAAGTAGTATGTAGTGGTTGGAGCCAGAGGCTGGCAGTGTTTCCCATTGGGTTGTGCTCCACTGTCTCCAGCAATGTCTTCTGCAGAAACATTTCACCTTGTTACACTTCACTTTTTCCACACTTATCTTCATAAACACAGAGATAAATACATTTCCCCCCCTTGTGAAGCACTGTCAAGGCATTGGGTGAAAGGCACAATATTATAATAAAGTGTTATGGTGATTACTATTCATTCAGTGAGCACATTCAAGGGAAGTTTGTTTAAACTGTGCCACTTTACCTAATTAAACAGTCAGCCATGAATGAAGCCACTCAGAGGTGGATCTTTGTCCTGGTGCCACAGTTACTAAAGGTCAGAGCAAAGGGCAAGCAGGCCTTCTCTTTCCCCACATTAAAGTGCGGCACAGCAGTAAATACTCACAAAAATTTAGCATTCCACTCACAAGCAGGTGGCAAACGTATGTAAGAAACCCAGTTTCCAAAACAGTGTGGTTTTCAAAAACCCTTGGTGACAGGAAAAATATTTAAAGTGGGATGAAACAAGGAGTGGAAAATGTCATACATTAGCACATGTAGAATTGGTGGTGACACAGTTGTGGCTGACACTGCAGGCATGGAATAAGTTTTCCCATATTTTCACATGAAAGCAACCTGAAAGTGAGAGGCAGTGTCCATACATGGCTTCCCTTTCCTTATCCTCTCAACAAGTATGTTTGCGTACCACTCTGTGTTTTTTCCCCCTGAGATCTCACATGTCTCGGAGAGTGATGTGGGATACAGTTCTGGTGATCCACTGGTGAAATGGAGTCATGGTGTGCAGACAAGTCGGGCCAAACCTTTCAGAAGCTATTAGGAATGCGGATCAACATGTCCACTTTGCTGAGAGGATAGGCCCAATGAGCACTTTCTGAGCTGTGTGCCCACCAGTAATCCATGGAAGGACAGTTTGGAAGAACATGCCTTGAGCCCAGGCTAAGTTAGATAATGTATGGATGGCACCATCAAGTTCCAGCAGCTGGGAGGACTTTGTTGGAGTGAAGTAATTCAGGCTTTTCTCCCCAGCAGCTGGAATTGCAGTGAAGACTGTCAACAGCAAGGGGTAATAAATAAAGCCTGCCACTTTCTAGATGTTTGGATGGCAGAAACAAACCTTTGCCATCCCTCTGACCATCACTGCTTAGTGCCCACAGACTCGCTATGCTCCCATCACACAAAGTTCTGCTTTGCCAGTAATAGCTGTCACTTCATCCTCTGGGAACTGAAATAGTTATGCTACAAATGTATTAGCAGCAAAAGGAGTCTGTATGTCTCCTTCTCCTCCCCCCTCTAGCCCTCTTGATAGAGGGCAGAACATATTTGGTCCTATAGCCCCAAAGCTGATTTGCCATGTGCAGTCACTCCAGTTAGATCTCTTTCTTGGACAGATTCCCTGGACTGACTTAGGTGCCCAGAATGTGTGTCGTAGGCTCAGCAGATCCCACCCAGGCAGTGATTTAATCTGACAGTTATACTTATTCGTGGTGACATCCCAAGCAGCAGCAGCACAGAATGTTCAAGCAGTGCAGGGAGGAGGTGGAGGAGGAGGAGGAGGGGGAGGGATGGACGGTGCCACCACCACACACCAGAGCCCAGCTCAACTCCCTGTCGCCGGCAAAGGCCCTTCCTTTGCCTGCTCTGCTTGGAAGGAAGGTGGGCTGCCTTTGCATTCAGCATGTACTAGTCCAGCTGCTCTCAGGAGGAGTTTGTTACTGACAGATACCCACTCAATAGGCTCCCTCAAACAGAGTAAATTATGTATTTGTAGAAAAAGGGGGGGAGGAAAAAAAAAGAAGTGCAATCAGCGTGATGGAGCTGTCAGCGTGATGGAGTCAGCGTCAGCGTGATGGAGCTGTCGCCTGGCTGCTCTTTTCGGGGATCACAACTGTGCAATTAGCCTGGAGAAACAGAACATTTTTCCTTGCCATAAGACACCCACTATAAGTTCCTGGTGGGAGCCTGGGCCTTTAACTTGTTTTCACACAAGTGCGGCTCCATAGCTGCAGGATCAGGTAACTGAGCTGTGGTGGGACTGCACTAACTGAGCTGGGAGACCTGGGAATCCTGTGCTCTTCAAAGTGCAAAAGGAGCACATGTGCACCTGTGCCTAAAAATGGAGCTTTTGGTGTAGGTGTGTGCAGCATCAATATCTCCATCTTTCTTCAGGTCCATGGTGCAGGCCCTTGGCATTAATAAGAGTTTGTAGCACTTAAAAGATACAGAAGATGTTCTTCATGATCCCTGAGGGTTCTTTTTGACCTCTGCATTCATTTATAGAAATACTGTAGCCTGAAAAATTTAATGGAAAATGGTGCTTTGGAAATGCTCTGGCACAAAAATAGGAATACTGAGCTGAAACAAAATGTCTGGTTCTGTCCACTGCTCACAGCAGTGCACAGCTGCAGCTTCTGCTGGGGTCAGCAGTTGCTTACAAATGTCTCAGAGCGGAAATAAGGGTGTTTGCATTTCCCCCTACAAATACTAAGGTAACTCTAAATGAGAATTCCTCTCAGTCTTAGCTGTTTGTTTCCAGCCTGTTTAACAGCACTCCCAGGATCTCCGTGTTTCTGCAGCATCCCAGACTTCTGGGTTGCACAAGTGCCTGTGATGTGATGTGCAAGTTTGCTTTTGTCTATCCAGCAGGTCTGGAAAGACTTCTGTATTCCATCTGTAGCCTAAACTGTGAGAGGACAGGAGTGTTTTCCTCATGATGCTTAAAGCACCTGCTAAAAGATCCGGCCATCAGGAATGCATTTTATGCTGCATGCTTGGTCTGAACATGTGATGTTAGAGTTGGCAGGCATCCAAATAAATTGGGACAGTTCTGATGGCTACCAATTCGACCCATGCTCCTGGGAAATCCTGAATATCTGAATTTGTTGTGTAGTGCATCGGACAGCCTGCAAAGAGCACAACTTTGCTTCAGAAGTCTGTGAAGCTGAGACCTGGTCTCAACAATCTAAATTTGAATTTTTTTAAGTTCCTGCTGGGACTTTAAAAGGGACTGTGCTCTGTGTAGTCTGGCTTAAAAGCCAAAATGGAAAAAAAAATGGAAAAGAAATCGGAAAAAAAAGGTCTTGTAAAGACAGTGTCCTAAATCTGCATCTGATTTTTCGTTCATGTCATTTGACAACCCTCTGCTTCCCTTCTGCTTCTCTTACAGTAAAATCCAGGTACATTTTCTCTGTTATCTGTGCATATGTGCAAGGAGATTGGCTGCAAAATCAAATTTCTGAAGACACAAGTGAAGGGTGCTAGGCACATTCTTTATTCCAGCAAAGTGTTTATGGGTTAATCAAGACTTGAACAGGATCCTGAAAGGGGATCTGTGCAGTGACAGGGTCAGATGTTTACTGTCTTCTTAGATGTGGGGAGGGGGAGTGAAAATCTTCCCCTAAGAAGCAAGTAGTGTACAAGACAGTAAAGAAACATTTCGGGTTGGAAAGGTTTTGCAAAAATTATTGTGTGGGCTCTTTTAAAATTGCTGTTAATTTTTAGAGCTGCTGATCCTTCTGAGACATCTGACTAAGTGTAGCTTGTTGTGGACCTCTCTGGGGTCAGTCAAGGCCAAGTTTTGCTCAGGTTCTGTTTTCCAGGGAGATGGATACCTTCCCTAGTGATCCAACTTCTAGTTCCATTCCCTTCCCCCCATCTTTATCTGAGTGCCACAATGTTTTGGTGGGAGCCTCCTGCTTTTCCTGGCTGTTAGGGATACTGTCCTGAGTTCTCCCTCCTTACTCAAGAAGATCACTCGTGTTGCTATTCAGATCCTCTCGTGACTCACTTAGCAGTTGACATCAGTAGGTGGAAATTTTTAATCCCAGGCTGAGGATCAAACTTGGAATGAAAGGCAAGGGGTAGAGCAGTGGGGACAGGGAGGACTTTGGGCACAGCACGTGCAGTCTCAGGCAGCAGTAAGAAGGACACTTTTGCCTAAAAGGCTGCTCCCCAAACTCCATCATCTCACCAGAAAAGTAGTTCCTGCCTGTGAACTCTTGAATTCAGAAACGAAGTAATTCAAGATGGGTAAAAACAACTTGTTTCTCAGTAAGATGTTTGGGAATTAACTTATTTCATTGACCCCCAACTCCTAGCACTCACAGCATCATGCATAAGGCTCCAGAAGATTGTGAGATTTACGTTTTAAATATAGTAAAGAGAATTTACTTATTTTCATTTACTGTCTGCTGTTCTACCCTCCAGGGTTCATAACTTGAAGCTGCACTTTGCAATCAGGAGACATGAAATATTTTTCTTCCTTTTTTACCCAAGCAGAAATTTTCAGTTTATCACACAAATTAGAAGCTGGGGTTTAGAAAAACTATTAAATACTAAGGGGGCTATAGATAAAAGCCTGACATTTGGCAAGCTTGTATTCTGCAGCTGTAACCACTATCACTTTCATAAGTGGGAAAGATCAAGGAGATTATAGAAATTGTCTCACAGGGACAATTTCCTAAGTATGTGTGCTCTGGAACTGTTTGAAAGACTTGTATAAAAATTTGCAGGTCACAAAATGAGAGGTTGCTTTTCCCAAATCATTCTGAATTCATAGAAATGGCATCTCTGCTAAGAACAATAAGAAGTTTGATAGAATAGTTTTGGCTCAATAACAGGCTGATTTGGCAATGAAAGTAGGTCAGTTCCAGACTTCCTTTTCTATCCTTTCTTTTCTAGGAGCTAGAAAGAAAATGTATTTTTGATAATAAAAATACAAAATTGTGAAATCTTGCTCTGGCATAGGTTGGTTGCTCTTGATATTTATTGAACAAGCAATCTAATTTCAGCTTCCAGGATTTGTTATAAAACTGCCAGTTTAAACTTTGCTGTCAAGGGAGCAGTTGAAAACTGTGTATTTTATATCAGTGAAAATTGCTATTCCTAGTCTTTAGGAAAGATGCCATTTCTGAAATTAAGGTGATAAAGACTTATAAGGACTGGTTAGATAGATGCGCTTGAAATTTTTCAAAAAGTACTTGTTGTTATGAGAAAAAAAAAATCAAACAGATGGTAAAGATGAGCTAAAATCCCATTGTAGAAGACAGAAAGATTTTTCTTATTTGTGTGTTAGCCAGCCAAGTACAGGCGGTTGGAGACTGGGCTGTGTCATGACTTGTTGATACGTGAGAATTTCAAACTGCCTTCTCCTCAAGAATATTTTTCCATGTGAGAGGACTACATATGCCTTTATAGGGTACAGGGAATGCACAATAGACAATACCCACAGTGTCTGCCTTAGACTGCTGTAGACATGGAAGATACTCAGAACAAAGGCTGGCCCCTCGGGAATCATTGGGGAAGGAGCTGAATAATTAGTCCTGAGCTAATGGTGGACTGAGGTGGATGTCACCAAATATGACCTTCATGATTCTAAGGGCACAGTACAGTTGAGTCCTGTGCTCCTCCATCATCCTGTTTTCCAGGCTATAGACAGCAATTCTCTGTTCAGTGAAGTGCCTTCATGGGGAAGACATCCTGCAAGCGCCCCATGAAGAGCTGCACCCAGAGCTATTAGTCAGAATCCGATGCAAGGTGGTGCGTGGTTTTTCCTGGCACGTTTTGGAGATGTCAGTCTACACGTGCTTGCAAACCACATCTTACACGGCAGATTTCTCACATGTTGCTACATGTGTGGCTGCCCAAATGCTTTGAAATCCTGAGTGTCCACATGACCATTCCTGCTTGTCTGTGAGTGGAACCTGTGCCTGTGGACTTGGCTGGAGATCTAGAGTAAAGGACACGATGCCCTTTCAGCCCTGCTCCTTATTACCACTTTGAAATAGGGAGTCGTGTGGAGTGAACAGCTGTCCAGGCAGTAAAATGTATACCTTTATTTGTTACAAGAACAGACTTTCTGGGCTAGGCTAAAAATCTGTGTTGCTCTGTACGCTGTCTTTAGCCCTAGCCACTGGTGGAGACAGAGGATCGAGTGAGGTGCAGAGTGGTCCTATATATTCCAGCCTTCCAGCAATCTGAGATTAGAGGTCTCCTGAGTCAAAACTGGGATTCCACCAGTAACATGGGAAATATTTGCCCTTTTTAACTTAGGGGTTTCATAAAGGCAGCATCCTCATATTGCAGTGGGTATTTTTTTCTGGATAGGCTGCAAAAGCTTCTGAATATGCCAATCTGTAGGTAGGGAGGAACCACGTACTGGAGTGGGGAAAATATCAAACTGCACCCTTGGCACTGTATTGCAGGTAAATTGCAGAAAGGATTTGCTTTGTCCCAGATGGAAAATCCCAGCTGACATCTCTGCCTACATAGCTCCAAAGTCTGATGCAAAGGATTTTGAGGGATAGTCCAATCGGGCAATGAGTGGTTTGCTTGCATCCTGTGCATGCTCTTGATGAGAGTCATCACCAACAGCTGTACCAGCATCGATTGGGCTGTGCAGAGAGAGCGTGACCAGAGCTCAGGATCTGGCCCTCAGAATCCAAAGGCTCAGAGGTTGAAACAGAAAATGATAAAGCAGATCTCCGGATATAGCGCCGTGCGTCACCACCCCTCCTGCCCAGCTGCTGAACTCACAGCTGCCCTCGTGCCAGCTGGTCCAGCGGACTTAGGGCAGAGCTGCCGCCGGCTGCACACCCTCAATTTGTACCTTTAAGAGGTCTGGCTTATCCAGGCTGGGACTCAGTGAAACTGTGTGGGCTGACAAAGAGAGCTTGTCCCTTCCCCCATCCACGCTCTGCCAGGAAATGAATTTGTGAGACGCTGGCTCCTGCCTCCAATCTGCTGCCATGTGGGAGCCTGGCGCTCGCAGCCGCCGGCGCCCTCGCACGTGTGCGCGCACACGGCAGGCACAAGTGCTCTGGGGCACAGCCACTCTGGCAACGTGGGGTCTCACATGGAACAAGGCGGGCAAACTGTGGCACTGCTGCCACAGCAGGTCATGGAGCATCCTGGCTGTGCTGAGTGTAGGACGAGAAGCTCCAGCCACTCAGAGGCTGCTTGTTTTATGGGTTTGGGTCTCTCAGGGACAAGTCCCAGTCTGCGGAAACTTCTTAGGCAGGTCAGCAGGGAACATTTTCTTTACCCCAAGAGCAACTGGGGATGTTTGGCCACCTGGAGGCACAAACAGCAGGGTTAAAGGAGGAGAGCCCAGCGGGGAAGGCAGGGTAGGGGAAGTGACCCCAGTAGCCCTGAGTGCGGACGTCTGTCAGCACAAGGGCCACTGGAACGTGTCACAGAGCTGCCTGCACCCTTACTCAGCCTGGATGCTACTGAGAGGGCAACAGCAGGTTTCTTCAGTTTCAGTGGGAGAGGAATGCTACCATGCTTTGCTCGTCACATCTTCTTAGCACCTCCTGACTGCTTGCACTGTCTTAGGACTTGGGGTTAGTGACAATCTAAAAGTCCTGAGAGTCAGGAGATGTGGGATGCTTGTTCAAGGTCTGTGTTAGCAACAGGACAAGTGAAAGCACTTCCAGCTCCTGGACAAAATACAGTATGCTCCCCTGAAAATGAATTAGTGCAAACCAGTCAAACCTTAAAGTCCTTACTCTCCACTTCCTGGTTGTTCTTGATTGAGATTGAAAAGTGATCAGTTTTCATCTGGAGTTTTGCAAGTATTATTGGAAATGACTATAGGGTAGTACCTATGTTGTTTGATTCAGAGACAAGTACTGCCCAGCCAATGCACTCACTAAGCAATAGCACACAAATACAGGAAGGGCTGTTGCTCAAGGTATACATTTCAGGTCAGATGAAAAATCAACTGCTACAGAAAGAGTTAATAGTGAGAGATGTGGAGGGGGAGGGTTTGGGGAAAGTCAGGGTATCAGATTTTCCTCTAAGGGGCTCTCAAATGATTCTCAACCCTGCCAGAAGTCAAACATCTCCTCCCCAGTGAAGCTAAGGATGTCTGTCTTTTTGACTCAGCTGCCAGAGTCACATTGCAGAATTTGATCCTTCTGCAGTGTACCTTCTCCCCTCTTCTGATGTGCCTCTGCCCACACTCTCCTGAAGCCTGTGAGACTCCAAGACTGTGAAAGTGCAAGTGATCTCATCGGGCCCTGTGGGCAGTGCAGCAGGTCCTGTCTCCACATACGATACAGTTTCAGCCTTCATGCTGTCCTCTGCTGTAATGCTAGATGGGCTGAACAGATGGGGAGGTTCGGTGGCAGGGCTCAGGCTGACAGCTGCTTTGCAATTATAAGTCTGGAATGCGATTTGAGGGGTCTAAGATACTTAGTGCTGGGGCCTTAGTGCAGGAAAATGTATCAAGTAGGTCAGGCCCCGCACCAGAGGAAGAGTGAGGGGAATAGCTGTGGTGTGACAGGCAGGTCCTTCTTTATGGGGTTTATGTTTTGATGTAATTTTGATCACTGAGATTTTGACTCCCCCTTTTTTGACCATGTTTAATTCCTAGGTTGAATTTACTATAAAGACTAAATGGCACTGTGAATTTCTGACTGATTGGCAATTGGTCTCTACTGGGAATGTAAGAGAGTTTACCCACCTGGCTTTTCTCTGAGGAAAGGCACCATTTATACCCTGGTTTCTTACGTGAGTGTTGCCTAAAAGCTGTTGGAGAAAAAAGACTCCAGGCTGAATTAGAGGGGAGGTAAGATAAGGATAAGAAAGGCTTTAATGAGGTCCCCAGGCTTCCA
>JAWMRA010000023.1:10038804-10080835 GCA_035584735.1 Pseudotriccus pelzelni | reverse complement strand
GGGGATGGCTAACAGGGCTTGCTATGTGAAAGCTGTGTCAAAGGGTAAAGGATTTTACTATATTAAATCTACATTTATTATATAACTACTTCTAACAGCTACAAAATTAAAAAAATTAAAAAATAAAACTCCACGGCAACAGAGAAAACAGTTTTGTGTAGATTTAGAGGTTTCACCAAACTTTGGTCTCACTAGAAATTCACATGAATTTCAGCAAGGCATCCTGGTTCCACAGCATCCTCCTCCTCCCCGTAAGCACCCAGGTTAGACTGACTTTAATTCATCTGAATCTGATTTTTCACTACAATAGACTCTCTTCTAAGGAGATTAATGGCACATCAGGATAGTGCCTGACTTAACTCTACCCATGTGAAAGCACAGCATGGACTTGCCCAGCCAGGGCTTAGCAAGCTGAGGGGTCTCTGCAGGGTTCTCCATCACATGGAGCAGATGTGGGGCACAGCTGTGCTGCAGTTGGGTGCAGCTTGCACACTGGAACCATGGGGAGAGGACAAGATGGGTTTTGACTGTGAGGAGAAAAAGAGCTTTGAATTCTCAAAGCCAAAAAGCTATGCAAAGCAGGCAAATTACCAACTCAAGCAAGTGAAAGCCATGCTAGAGAACATGATAGGCAAACACTTTCTTTTCCATTTTAATGCAGCAGCTGAGATAATTTACTGCTGCTGCTGCTGCTCCCTTTTTATGGCTCTTCAGTTTTGGCACAATCATGTAATTAGGCCCTGGTTTGTCTGTGGACATTTTTGCTTTGTTGAGCTGTCTCATTACTGAGGAGAGGCAATCAGGGACTTACATATCCCAATGTGCTGTGCACTTCTGACTTTTACAGGTAAAGTTCATTTATGCAAACCCAACTGTATACATATTTAGCTAACACAGAGTTTTCAGCTTCCATCCTCTTGAGTCCAGATTGTTACCACAACTGATCTATGCCCCTGGGAACAGAGGTACACAGTCAGAAAAACATTAGTGAACAGTAACTGAAAAAAAAATAGGACAAAGTCAGCAAAAGCAAACAGTCAAGTCACTGGTATCAGGCCTTCTGACAGAGGGATCATATCTTAGTCTTCTTATAATTTCTGATTTTGCAAAGCTCCTTTTATAACCTCAGTCCAATGAATTTATATGACTGTGCTGTTTCTCAGCTTCTGCAGGTGGCCATGAGGGCTGGGAGGTGATGCCCAGAGAGGTATCCTGGTGTAGGGTCATGGTCAGAGACGCCTGGGAGGACAAATTAGAAAACTCTGTAGTTTGAATGCTACCTGTTCACTCTCTACCCTTTACTGTGATATACTTCTGTTTGCAAAAGGTACTGGTAAAACAGAGATCTAAGGGATGTTCATTGCTGTTCTCAGACACAGAAGACTTCCAATGTCTGAGCTATTGCCTATAGTGCACAGCAGAGATATGTCTGTGAAAATTGGTGTGTGGAGCAGAAGCTCACTCTGGAAACTATTGTGACTTTAATTTTCAAATATTCCTCTTCCAAGATCTCTGAGAAAATGGGCATTTGGATCACCTGGAAGTAGAAGTATTCATTCTTTTATGTTTCAATCAGATGTAGAAATAATCCCATTTTTACTGAAGCAATGTCCTTTTCCAAGCAGCTATTTACAAAGTGTGGTTTCAATATCAATATGACTGTCTAATTTCTGAACTTTTAACAGTAATCAGCAAACACAAATCTTGAGAATTTTTTCCTTTCCTTGTAAACATTTTACCCCTTCAAATTACGGCAACCATGTAGAGTAGCAAGATTTCCTGAACCAGTGGAGACTCTCCATTCTTTGAATATAAATCTTCAAGGGAATTGTGTGGGAGATTAATGTGGTCTAAATTAAGGGGAGAAGTTGGCTTGTTGCCCTTATCCTACATGGATAGATATTGCTGTCTCATAGTTGTGGCATCTGTGCTATTACTAATATCAAGTACTTAAATCTTATATGTTGAGCCTTCATAAATGTAGTGAAACAGACATAAATATCACAAATTTGTTTGTAATAGAACAATTTGTCATTAATCTTGTGACAACTTTATTTTAAGTTGCTTTTTCAAGCTTTTTTCCCAAGCTTTTGACCTGGAAAACTGCTTAACAAAACAAAACAAAACAAAACAAAACAAAAAAAAAAAAAAGGGAAGAAAATTGCGATTCATGTTTTCCCAATAACTGGGACTAAGAAACTGGAATTTTCACAGCACAGAAACTGAATTTCTGCATTACGCTTGGTCATTTTTTGCTTGGTAGCTGTTCCGGTAGAAGGTATGGAAAGCACTCACCTTAGACCCTCAGCCTGAACCTCATGTTCATGCGTAGGAAGGGATTTCTTTAAAAGCTTGAAATGAGGTCAGGCTTATGGTAAAATGATGGGGCAAATACAAATTTTAGCATGTGACGAGAAAGCGAACCAGAGGACTGAACTCTTATTTTGAGGTGGGCAAAATAATAATGATTGTTTCGCAAGAAATACTGACGCTTTTGAAATGTATCCAAAACTTGGCCTGGCTGACTGTGCACAGCCCGGATCCAGCTTCGGGATGTTCAGCAGGGTCACCATGCTATTAGGCCACAGTGTTTAGTCTGGTCAGCTCTGCTTTTCAAAGCCAGTCGTTCCTGTATGTTCAACATACACGAGGATCGATCTTGCAATGACCCCTGTCTGTGGTCCTCCGAATTGGGTGCTGAGTCCTACCCCTGGCCAGTGTCACTGCCAGGTGCCCCTTGCCCCCATATCAGGACAAGTTCTTTTGCAGCCTGAACTCTGTTTTTCAGAACAGCTCTGAAAGCTTGGCAGGATTTTTGCCATAAGGAACAGCAGATGGTGCCAGACCTTGCTGCATTCGGGCTTCCCAGCTCCTGCTTGGAAGTTCAGGATTTCCACTCAGAAAATTTGCATCAGTTTTGCCATCTTCTCTGAGTACTGAATCTACCTGATCCAGAGGGTTTCCTTTGAGTGGTCAGGAACAATTTAATCTGCGTGGCTGGCAGCTTGGGAAGTTTGAATATTAACTTCTGAAGTTAAATAACGGTAGATTAAAGTATTTGAGGTGCAGCAAGATTAAGAGCATATCCCCTGCAAGTGTGAAAGACTGAGCTTTATAGGAGGATATTTCCAGTATCTCTGTGACCTGTATGAAACAGTAGCTGCTTGCTCAGCTTTGGACACAGGAGGGTTTGCTTTCCAGTATCACAGGAGAAGTTTATCTCAAATTAGACTTCGTGCATTAGCACAAGTGCAGGGTGTCCAACCAACTTCCATGCCTTTGAGATGTCTCTTCCCTTCCCTGTGCTATAGCATACTCTTACTCCCCCGGTGCCAGCCCCCAGTTCTCACTGCACACAAAGCTCTGTGTGGCTGGAGGGGACACTGGCTGTGCCAGCCCCATTTTTGCCCTGTGGCCTAGAGAGCTGAGCTGCTGCAGGGTAACGAGGCAGCTCTGGGGTGATGGTTACTGCAAGAAGAGGTGTCTCTGTTTCATGTCTTGCCTCCCACATTCCCTGCATTTCCCTGGTAAGCAACAATCCAGGTCCTCACGGTGTTGTGGCAGACACTGAAGAAATTGTTCATTCGGATTCCCATTCCATCAGGTATTCCTTTCTCTTCCAGGAAGAAGCGACAGGGAGGCAACCTGGGGATTTGTTACAGGCTCCCTCATCCCTGTGGGATCAATGCTGCAAACAGAAGCATGAACTGGTCCTTTCCACATTCTGTCTGTAGACTCTTTGACTCCATTCTCCACCATGTCTTATTCTCACAGTAAAAACACAGATCTGGTTTTTGCTCAGTGCAAGGAGGAAGCACTGCACTTGTTTGGGAATGCCAAGACCTTCTATTGGTAATGGTTAGAAGTAGGTCTGAGAATGTCAGGTCACCCCAAAGTCAAGTTCTCAGATTTACTTTCTATACCTTTGTTGAAAGGGATCCTTCATCCTTTTTGCTCCTGTAATGATCAAAGAATTTTTTCCCACCCTCAAGAGATCACCACCTTCTTATATCAAATTCAGAGGGACTAATTCTCCTCTTTATCCTCCCTCGCACATGGAAATCTGGGGTAGCTCCATTAATTTCAATGAATTTGCTCATGATTTGCATTGATGTAACTGAAGCAAATGTGGTCCAGCAATCTGAACTGCAGTTGCCATGGCAACAGGCAGCCGTTTCGGAAGCCTAAACCAGCAGGCAGTAGGTATGTTCAGCATTAAAGTGGGGACTCCTGCATTCAGTTTTCAGCCATGGGATGAGAATGTCAGCTATATTTGGAGCACGAGTCCAGGGCTCTATTTCTGACACTACCAATGAACCCTTGGGAAAATTGCCTCCCACTGCCTCAGTATTCCTTCCAGTAAAATGAGGATAGGATTACATAGGAGTGTTTTGAAAATTGATTCAGTCTCCTAAAATGCTTTGAGAGAGATCCTCAGATGAAAAGCGCAGTAGATCACAAGCTATTAATAATATCACTTTATGACAGCATAAAAAAAAAAAAAAGAAAAAAAGAAAAAGGGGCTGCATTGTAAATGAGTAAGTTCTTACACAAATGCAGGCATCTCCACAGGACCACTGGGAACGTAGAGCATTAAATCGGTAGCGGAGCAGGGCTTTTGTTCAGGTGTGCCGACTGTCTTGGGTTATTTCGGTCTGACCCAATGGAAGGTTCTCACACAGTTTAGTCCCAGCTCAGGTTCAGAAGCAGCCAGTAAGCAACCTAATTGAGCTCAAAATCCTCTTCTTAAATTGGATCGAGCTGTGAGTATTAACGGGGTCCTCTGAATCCGTGTCTAACACCAGGAAGGAAGCAGTAGGTTTGCAGAAGTATTAACAGCTGATGACTTAAATTCATTACGAGAAGAGTATAAAAACCAATTCACTGAGGGAGTCCAGTCAAATTCCAGTCATGCCCAGGTGTGACCTTGGTCTGAGTTGAAATAAAAAATGTCTCAGTCCAGGCTCTTGATCTGCATATTCACAAGAATCAAATCGACTTTGTGACAGGTTGCAAGGAAAAAAAAAACCAACCCTAACAAATCCATCTCGCCTTTTTCTGGGCATGCAAAACTCGGTTTCCATGGCTATGGGAAGGCATAGCTGAGGGATTTCAGAGCATGTGCTTTTGCTGTGTTTTAGTTACAGCAGAGATTTGTGGCAACAAAGGAAATCTAAGTATTTGCAAAAGGAGAAAAGAAGTAGCAGTCATTTCCAATTAATGGAAGCAGCTTTTGTAGATTACTAAGTTTTAATATCAGAGGGGACCATTGTAATTCCCTGTAGAGCTTTCACCAGAGAGTTTTGCTGCAATGCTTCTTCTACCAGTGCTAGAAGCACTATTTAAGCACTTCCTGCCTTTGCTGAATTTAGCTGAGGGCACCTTACCTGTAGTGTTGAAAGCTTCTTGCAAACTTGAAAACTTGTTTGCACACTGTTGTCATGATGGGCCATGTTATACTGACACTCATCTCTGATACAAAGAGAAGGAATATACACTAGAATGAATTTCTGAAAGACATCAGAAGGTTTATGATTTTTTCCCATTTTTTTTGAATTTTGAATTAAAAGAACTGTTTAATTTCATTCTGATTAAGAAAATCATACCCTCCTGCTATTTTCTTTTTGTTCACTTCCTCCACTCAGTCAAGAGAAAGGCAGGTGATAGGACACTTACTTTCCTTTACTCTCCAACATAGGTTTTTCCAAAAAAAAAATCACAAACCCCTCAGTACCATTCTGATTAAAACATAACTAAACACTTTATTTTTTTTTTTTTTTTAGGTTTTAAAAAATCATTTGGAAGTGCTTACTGAAAACAAGCCACTTTTCAGACACATTTTTGACCAGCCATAGTTAGATGACAAGTGCTGGTGCCAGACCATTTGCTCTAGGGTTCCCATTGTTAACACTGCTGGAACTGTGCTGGTAACAATGGAGGAAAATATGTAGTAAATTTTGTTAATGAGAAGGCAACATTCTCACACAGTCATTTTTTAACATTTAAAAGAACATTCAAAAGCACAATATATAAAGCAAATTCCAAAAAGATTTATCCTGGGAGAGAAGGCTGAAGCAGAAAAGAAAGCCTTTTCATTCCACCAATATTAATTCAGAGAAATGCGTTTGGCACCAGGATTTAAAAGTTCTGAATGTTGAAGGAGTGCAACTTTTTTTTCCCAAGAGAAAATACTGTCAGAGCAGCCAAGCTAATTAGCTTTCCTGCTTTAGAGGATGAATATAGTTTTTGTAAAAGCAAAAAAAAGATTATTTTGGATTGTCTCTCTGTATTTCCAAGCTGTAAAGTGGCGTGAAATGCTCTCCTCCATCACCCTGGCCTGCACACAACTGTGGAGCATCCTGGGCTGCAGAGTGAGTGGTCCCTTGGATGGAGGGTAATTGGTGTTCCAACAGAGCTGGGAAGGTGAAGGGTTATTTGATGGGAGCATCTTGCCTTGCAGTATGGCAGCTAAACAAAGTAAGATTAATGGAGCTAAGTATACGTGGTCTTGCTCTACAAGGTGATTTAAAGGTGACTTTAAAACAATCTACAAATGTTTGAAAGGAGTCATCATCAGGAAGGGGAAGAGCTATTGATAAAAGGGAAGATAGGACTTGATGCTGAGCAAAGGAACAAATACACTGGATCCTAATGCCTGGTTTTCTGGGCATAAAGTCAGTGTAAATGGGGAAAACCATAAATACTTATGTTTGAATGCAAGAGTCAAGTCAGTCAGTTCTTCCTCTGACACATAGACAGACCACGTTAAGAAGAGCCTGCAGCTGAAAAGAGCAATACCATGGATGATCCTGAAAGCTTTTCCCCTCTAAAGCTCCAACGATTTATTCAGACACAAACATAAGGGAATGCATCAGCCCTAAAGATACATCTCAATGAATACAGTGAATTTTCCAGGGTCTGGTGGACCATAAATCTTTACATTTCAGTTGCAAAGTCCACTCCACAGCACAGCAAGCATCCTGGTAATGGCATCAGATGCAGCATCTGGAGTCTCCTAGCTTGTTATTAAGGAGATGAAGTACCTGAGCATCGATCAAACCTGATCAGCAGAGCAGTGCCTGGGGCTTGGGGCCAAAGCTTCTGGCAGCGTTCATGCATTTGTACAGAACCATCTCCATTTTCTTCCTACTATTTGCTTATTATCAGAAATGCCACTGGTAGCATACAATTCCAGAAAAAAAGGTCCTGAAGTGTTGTATAGGCTGTTTCCTGCCTCTGCCTTGGTTGTGTTACCCTAATTGGAAGATTAAACAGAGACAGTGTAGTTTTTCTTACCTGTCAAGTCCCATTGTTTAATTCCACTTTCCTGCTGATTTGTGGATTAGGAACTGCTCCAGTAAGTCCTCTAGTGCCTTCAGCTGGATGCTTTCCGCACCTCAGCTACACCCACAAAGTCCAGGGTCCTGTTTTTCCTGGGCACAGCTCATTGTAGTTTGTCTGGGGAGGTCCCCGTGGTGGTACTTGCGAAATGCAGATCAAGGGGGCCTTCAGACATAACAAAGAGCCCTTTCAGCATCAGGCACTCTGATAAGGCACGGACATTCAAGCATGGCTGCTTCAGCAAGTCATTTTGTAAGGACAGGTGTCATTTATTTTTGGATTCTGAAAATGTTTCAGTACGTTTTCTTTTAAATCCTGCCTCTGAATCTACAGGCGTGAAAGAGCCTACAGACGTGAGGGCACCAGCATGAAAGGCCAAGGGTGGAGCACCTGCAGAGACACTTCCAGCAGCCCCTGAGGTGCGTGGCTGGAGGGTTGCTTGCTGAAATTGGCATCCAAAAATCAATCACAGCATCTTGCATCGTATCCCTGCTGTGGAACGTGATGGTTTCAGAGGGTGGTACCCGCCATCTGAAGGAGGCGCTCCTGGGACTGGAATTATTTCCCCTCTGCCTGTGGAGTTCCCTTGTGCCCAGAATAATTAGCAGGGCCAGTAGCATTTAAAAGCAAGTGCACATGACTGTGTCTCTGATAATGACACTGGAAAAGTAACAGAATCTAATTATAATTAGAAAACAGCCCCAGCAACGTTCCAGCATCACAACGACCATCCTGACTTTGCCACAACAAATGTAAAAATACATCAGCATATTTATAGCTTGGCAACTCTGTTCATTTGCAGCCTGGTGACCAGCCCTCTCTTGCCCTATTCTGTGTACCCTGCTGTGCTTCACAAGCAGTAAATAACAGTGACTGATGGGACTGATGTTTATATGGTGTCTACTGCCCAAAGATCCTAATTTTATTTTTCAAATTACTTGATCTACCTATTAGTCTAAACTGCCTGACCTAAGAGATCTGTAAATTGATGCAAATTATTAAAAATCCCAAGGTCTTGTAGAACACAGGAGCAAGCCAGTCTGAGAGTGAGAGCAAAAACTTGAAAGGTGCTTTGGACTAAAACTTCCAGCTTATTTTAATCAAGTAATTAATTCCTCCTTTCTTCATCTACCACACAGAGATTTAGAAAGGTAGTTTTCAGGATTAACCTCCCTGAGATCAGCTTGGGCAAGCCATGGTTTTGGGAAAGAGTTTGTGGTAAGAGGGGGATGTAAATTTGGTAGGCAAAAGTTCTCCCTTCGGGGCAGGAGGAGGGAGAAGCTTTGCTGGAGTTTGCCTGAATGAGTTGCTACAGGACCAGGTACTTCATCCTAGATAATTTTCCCTTACTTTCTGTCTTA
This sequence comes from Pseudotriccus pelzelni, assembly GCA_035584735.1. NCBI lineage: Eukaryota > Metazoa > Chordata > Aves > Passeriformes > Tyrannidae > Pseudotriccus > Pseudotriccus pelzelni. The sequence continues at coordinate 10,072,133 of JAWMRA010000023.1, read as the reverse complement.
GCCTGCCCTGGCGTGTTGCCATGAGCACTTGCAGAGCTACCATGCTCCCTTTTGGAGGTGGCTGTATCTAGCAGGGGGGAACTGACGATTTACAGAAGCACAGATTTGCACGTAGCCAGTGCAGGCTTCGCTCCCGAGCAGAAGGCAGGTGTGGAGGCAATGCTTTCACTACAGCCCAAGGGCCAGTTTCCAGATATTTCCATTTGAAGGCCCCAGAGTGTCCCTTGAACTCACAGGTTTGTTGATACCTCCAGCTTTGGCTGTTCTCAGCTGCTCTTCACAGCTCAAGGTATCTCTGCACTTTCAGTCTCCTGACTGGTGAAGTGTTTGGATTTCTCACTGTTTGTATTTCGTTGCTTGTTGCAACAGATTAATCAAAATTCTAGCTAAAAAAGTAAATTACAAGTGGCTCAAGATCTTCAATGCTTGGCCTCCTCTGAAGCTCTCTTTCCAAATAGCAAGTTATTAAACTAGTTACATGGAAATAAAGGGTCAAATCTGTTACCCTTTCCTGTGGTATTGACTCCTTTGGAATCATTGCTGAAGGCCTGATAATGCTTTTTTCCTACAGTTCTTGGAAAAACTTCCTCTAAAGTCAGTGGTCAAGTTCTTGTGCTGCCACTGGGTTAGATCGAAAGTTGGGTCATGGAGGCAAAGAGAGTTATCTTGAACTTGTCAATAATACAATTGATATCTGAGTCTGATCTAGTAAATATCCCATATTTTAGGTGGTTTCTCTGACCTACTAAAGGTTTGACTACCTGTGAAACAATTCCTGACATTTCCAACCAATTGTCTCTATGAACACTGTCAGCTGGAAAAGACTGACTGACTCTTCATGTAGTTAAAGCAGGTTAGGGATGTGTTGTGTTGGTTCAGAGTTAGGCATTTTTATTCCAAAATAGAAGTGATCACAGAGGGAATTAATCAGGAATAACTGTTCTGCTTTTAATCCATACTGCTTGAAACCAAATTAACCTCTCTGTGTACAAAAGCCTGAAGGATTTAGCTGAAATTGCTGAAAAGCCTCCAGATTTGCGTGATAATTTCAAAGGGACTGCTCTTCTGAGTGAGTGCCCCATGGAACTGAGCTGCAAGTCTTCCTCCATCCCCAAATAGAGATTTCTCCTCTTGCACTTAGTAACTTTATGTTTGTTTTTTATGTTAAAGGCCATTACAGATCAAGTGTGTCTCTATCACTTATTTTCTGCCTGTCTAGCCCATGGGATGAGCTTGGAGTTAGAAGCAGTGTTTGTACGTGATGAAATAATACTAATGCAATGAATGACAGCTTGGGACTGGACACAGCTCTGGCAGATGGGGATGGAGGCAGCTTCCCCTGACCTTCCTGCCTCACGACCAGCTGGTGTGATGTGTGCTCCAACGTCATCTTATGAGGTCCCAGCTGCTCTGCCCGTTCTCTGTCCTCGTGCTCCTCGTGCCTGAACAGGGTAGGAATCCCTTCTGCCTGATTCTCAGTTTAGTTTCATTTCCCTGTTGCTTGAAGATTCAGGCTGAACAAAGGTGTAAAGTACTGCAGTGCCTGTGTTGGAGCTGTGTTTTGACAGCAGAAGGGCATTTCTCCTCCGCCTCCTCCCACCTCCGGTGCACCAGCTTCAGCCGCAGCACCGTTGGTGAGCAGACACTGCTCTGCTCAGGTTCAGGCTGCCATTCCCAAATCACTTTGAGGAGCTGGCTCCATACAACCAGCACTGAGCTCTCATTTCCTCTCCATCCATATAACAGAATGGAGCTACACTTCTGTGTTGGAGAACCATGTAGAGAACACATAATCAATACTGGCAGCAAACAGCATTCGAGCACCGAAAGCAGGAATTTCTGAAACATCAATCAATACTAGGAAAGCCTGAAACCCTTAAGCACACCATTTACGACCTTATACAAGGAGAGGCAAATATGGGTAAGCTCATATAGTGATTTACTTTGCTTGATTCAGTCCCATCCAATTTTCAGAATCAATCTACAAGCCAAGAGTCAGCTTGGGAGCAGCCTTCAGACACTGCTGCCTGCATGGCCCTGGGGTGAGTGGCTGAAGAACAGGAATGAATATTGGTGTGAAGGAAAGCAAAAGCCAAAAACGCTTGCAATTTTAGAGCATTCTGTATTATCCATGTAAGGCATTCCCCAGATTTTGAGGTTAGAGGTTATGAAAAGCTCAATAATAAAAGTTCTTCATCTAAGCAATCAGGAACTGTGCCAAACAGGAACGATTCTGGGAAATAACCCTTTTATCTTTGGTACCTAAGTGTATTAAAAAAAATTTAAAAGCCTTTTATTATGATTAATTTCTTATGCTCAGGAAGTTTATGCAGCTGTACTTGATATGGGGTGCTTGTTCCTTGGTTTTTCAGGTCCCACGAAGTGCAGCAGTCAAAGAAAAATGTTTTTCAAGCACAGCTTTTTTATTTCTCCTCCGGGTACCTTAACTCAGTGGCAGAATTAACCAAAGGAACTTACTGTGAGAAATAAAGAATCCTGTAAAGGGATTTAGAGGGATTTGGGAGATTTAAAGATTTTTCATCATCATGATTTGGAATGATCGATTTATTTTTGTACATATTTTCCCATGTTAAGCTCATGAGGAATATGAAAATCCTATTAGGAGGGTGAAGCAGATATTTCTGTTCTTAGAGGATGCAACAACGCACCTCCTGTGAGGGCTGGGCTGTGAAGGCCATCTCAGCTTTCTTGCTTCACCCCTACCACTGGAGTCCCTAGGCTCCAATTTCATCAGTCATCACATCTGTACCTGTGTCTCACTAAGTGAACATCACCCTGCTTAATCTGCCTTTGAAACCTGGGATGAATCTGTTGTAGTGGGGGAGAAAGTGGTATGGATGGAAACTGTTCACCTGGGGACTGACCTGCTGTTTGTTCTCAAGCCATTCCTCTGTCCTCACATTGCAGAAGGCATTCCTTCTTTTCCTTTAATCTCTCTTTATTTATTTTGTGTGAAATTTTATTACCTACTATTTATTATTTACCATCCATTATTATATTTATTACATCTACTATGTATTGTTTACAATCAATTTCAGTAGTATAAATGCCGGTTGACTGGAAGGCATAAGAAATCCTTCAAATTTGCCACACAGGGCAATCTCCAAGCAATCTTGATTTCAAATGGACATTGCCAGTACTGGCTGTCTACTTTCTGTGGGTAGAAGGAGGGAGCTGAGTCTGCCTTGGTTTTGTTTCCTTGTATGGGGAAGGTTCAGGAGAAACAGGATCTCAGGTGTAGATTTTGGAATTGTCCTTACCTTCTCCAGCGACAACCTCTGTTTTCTCTCACAGAGGAGAATATGGAAAACTTATAATGAACCAAAACTAAATACTAAAATCCTCTCAGACTTGGTCTTGGTTTTTCCCATCAAGACAGGTGGAGCAACGTGGACCTAAAGAGAACACGTGAGCAGGGCTGGAGCAGGGTCCAGGAATTATTCAAAGATACCACAGCCAGACTTAAAAGTAGCTGGCAAAACAAGTATGAACTTAGAAACTAGAAGGAAGGAATGAGTGACTTTGGATAAGGCAGCTGCTCATCACAGGGACACAGGGAGAAATGACAGAGATGAAATTAAGGTAGCAAGTGAATCAGGTAATAGACTATACTTCTGTCCAAAAATCTTCCTCTGGTTGAGCCATTGAAAGACCTGTAAGATAAAATACAGTTTATCAGTCCTTAAAAAACAGAGATCTGGTGGTGATGAGCAGAGATGACCATGCAACCTGCTCTTCAGAGGATTGGTCCCCAGTTACGAGCAGGCAGACCCCTTCATATTCTAGGGATGTTCCTCTTCCAACAGTACAAGACTCCGCTGGATTTCTGGTTCTAGCACCCACAAGTGCCACAGATTTTCTCTGTAACTTCAGGTTGTGAAGATACTGTCTTGGGATATGAAGGTGAGAACACTTCCATGTGAGAGGTTCACATGAGCTGAGTGCAGTGCTTTGAACGCCTTTAATGAAAGGTGTGACAAAAAATGTCATTTAAATCATCCCAAAAGATCCTTTAAGAGAGGAATGCCTGTATTGGGGTGACACTAAGGCAAAAATTGCTTGAGGGAACCTGTTTATTTGAAAAACGTGCCTTGCTGCTCCAGTCTGAATTGTTTGTCTTCCTTGGAATGAAAGAATGTAGGACATGGAGGGGAGGCTTGCCAGCAAAGCCTTTTGGAATTGCAATGAAATGGCCGTGTTTGTTCTCAGAAGGGTCTCAGGCTTGTGTTCACATCTGCTTTAAGTTATCCTGATGTTGTTTTTTTTTTAATTTTTTTTTAATTGAGTTTAACATACTGAGAAACGCACAAAGCTCTCTGGCCCCCAGGCGCAAGAGGAAAAACCTCAACAACATCCACTGACCCTGCCACCATGTGCTTCCCAACAAACATTCCCAAACAAATGCTGGCGATGACAAATTGGCCTAGGAGCGACTTGATGGTGGGTGTTTAATTGCACACTGCAGTGCTCGGCGCCTTGGAAAGATGGGGATGGAGAGCAGATAATGAGGGTTGGATTTGCTAACAGTGGGCATTGGCCACAGTTGGCAGATTTGGGGAGCACAGAGCAAGACAATTATCGCGTTTTGCTGCCTGATGGATGTTCAGCTGAGTCAGCCAGCCGCTAACCAGGACCAGGGCTCTGAGCAACCTTTGAACTCCTCCTATATGTAAAGTTGTTTTCAGGTCTATATTATTTCTGGAATAAATTGCCCACAGGCTCTTCGTGGTACCCAGGCAGCTGAGGACGACGGCAAAACCCCATGATGTGACCATGCCTTTTCCTCCCTGCCTTCTGCAGGCCTCCTTCCCAAGGGGCAAGCAGGGAACCAGCCACGAGCCATTCAGGCAGCTCAGCTCAGCTCTGGCCTAAAAATACCAGAGGTTTTCATAGAGATGATTTCTACCCAGATCAAAAAGGAAGAGCACAAGAGGGATTGGGTCCTGTGGGTGTTGCTTGGTCCAGACAACAATTCATTTGGCATAGGCTTGGTCTGCAGGCAGCAGCTTAATCATGTGAGCCTGAAAGATGGCAAGGGCAATCGTAGGTCCTGGCTGTCCTGGGGTGAATCTCAGCATCTCCACCCTTTCCTTTTGTACCTGAGTACCAGTGAACAGAGATGGAAGAGAGACCTGTGTGCTGGGCTGATGGACCAAGCACTGATGGCTGTGGGTGGCTTACCCTGCAGGAAGGCAGGGCAAAGGATGCAGGACTGTTTTCATGTGCACGTATGTGGTGTTTTCACACAAGTATGTACTGTGAAAGAGCCCCTACGCATGTGTATCACAGAGCCCAGGGATCTGCTGTAAAAGGGACTGGAGCCTTCAGTGGAAGGCAGATATGGTGCCTTCCCCTGCCAGCTTTGGGAAGGTAGTCCAGAGCTGATGTGTTTTAAGAAGAACCAGCTCAGAGCTTGTTACAAACTCCAGAAGGATTTCCCTAGTGGTTCAGATACATGCAACAGGCACAGGGCAGAGAGCTGGAGGTGCCATGTGGATCATGACACACTGGCACGGTGTGTCACCCCTGCCAAGTCACTGCTATAGGGAGATGAAGTGCCACACCGGCACTACCAGTATGTGGATGCATCAAGGGCAGCTTTGTTGCTGTGTGCACGGGTGTGCTTGTGTGTCTGCTTGCAGGAAACATGGAGAGTGCTTTAATTATGCCAGACTGGGCAAAGCTGGGTACCTGGGTAGGAGAGGGCAGAGCTGTGCATGCACCCATGCAAGAGCACTTCTTGTGGTACACACATCTGTAAGTGTCTGTGCAGCCTCCTCAGTGTGTCCAACATGCCCTAAAGGTTCCTCCTGCCCCATTTTGCACGTTATTGGACTCACTGGTCTATCTCAGGTGCACTGAGTGTTTGCCAAAGAAAGGGACTGTCTAGACATGATGTCAACCTGACCAGCTTCAAATCTAACTCAACCTTAGGGGGTAATCACAAGCTTAGGAGAGGCCTTATCAATAAAACATTTTCCCCACAGGAGGGTAAACAAAATATGTAGTGGGTGATTCAGGTTTGTGAGAGAGGAAGAGCCCTGTCTTTCTGTCCTGCGAGGCTAATTCTCTGTGTCAGGAAGGTGCCCATTTCTTGCTGTACCTTCTTTGTTGGATTATTTGTTGTTAATGATTGTTTGGTTTTAGATAGCAAATCTCAATCTGCGATGGTGTTTTGTTTTTGCCTGTGGGTGAGGTTTGCTTTTCTTCTGGGGAGGTTGCAATTCACCCCTCAGCTTTTTTGGCATCTGATGGACAACTTCAGTTAAAAACAAAAAAAGCCCATTCAATCAGCAAATAAAGCAGGGTATTATGTAAGAGGAATAATATCGACACCGGTCTCCCCGGCCTTGGTGCATCTCCCCCTCCTTAGGTGATTAAAGGCTTCAGCACTCCCAGGGAGTGGGTTGGCATTGCATAAGAGCCTCTTTGCTTCAAAGCACTTTCCCCTTTTTTAAATCTAAGGGATCCAGTGGATTTATGACCAGACTGGACTTTTTAAGCAGATGGCTGGATTTGTTATCATTTTATTTGAATGATAATGATAACTGCAGGCTGAGAGGATTAATACAAGAAATGGAAAGCACTAGCACTTTTTTTTTGCCCATGGTATTTTCCCACACTCAAAGGGCAAAACTCACAGCACCAAATCTTTGCCTGGTGTAAAGCAAGGGGTCTGTACTGACAAGTGCCTTTGGGCTGGTGTGATTTTCCATAGGATGGTGTTTAAGAAAAAAACAGTCCAGACACTTTTTTCATTTTCTTCTTTACGGAGTCTAAAGAAGCCAGAGTGGATTTTTTAATATATTTTTTTTTAAATTTTAAAGTATACACTAGCAACTCACACCCTGCCTACCTTATATTTCATGAAAGACTGAGGACAGCTAGAGAGCCTGTGGGCAGAAGAAACCCATGACCACCAGGAGAGGAAGTGAGTTATATTCAGTTTATACTTTCTAATTGTATTAACGTCTCCCATTGTTAAGCATCTTGAGCTAAACAAAAATCTTTTCTTATTGAAGAATACTGCAATCTGCCTTGTGGGGAAAAAAAGCAAGCTCTCACCATCTCTACAGCTGACTGTTTAAAACATTGAGAATCTGCTTTCCTTGATATGGGAAAACTGAGTTCAAAATAATGATATGGAAAACAGGTGTTTCCATTAGCGTAAGAACCAATGGAGCCTGGTGGATTTGCACCTGTATTTGAGTGTCAGTGTGGATTCTTTCATGTCTAATATGGTTTGAATCCTGCCACAGCTTCCCCTCAGAGAGAACTAACAGCATCCCTATTCCTCAGCATCTGCTTGTTTGCACAAGCTGCAAGAAGTTCCTGCCTTTGTGACCTTTGCAAGCCCTACTTCTTAGACCGGCAGGCTCAGGACCTGAAATTCTCTCTTTTTTAATTTTCTCTCATTTTTGCCATTCAATTATCACATTTTTTTCTACTATCATTCTGGAGCTGTATGAAAACCAGATTTTAGAAACTTGCGACAAAATGGTGGCAGCTGCCAACACTTTTGACTTTTGAGGTCTCCAGCCAATTTACCATCTCAGAAAAGAGTAGACTAGTCATGCCAGTGTTCTTCTGGAGGGAGACAGAAGAGAAAAAGATGTTTTGAGGCTTTGTAATGAATGTTGAAGCAGAAAAAGTGAGGGAATAAGCTAGAGAAGCTAAATCACAACCAGATTTCAAAGCATGCCTCCTCTCCATGGGTGCTGTGTTCTCCACTGCCACTGAACTGCAGCAAGGTCAGTGTGCCCCAAGGGGCCCCTCCCAGAGGCAAAGGCTGCTAAAGAGCCTTGTGAGCAGAGGTGGGAGAGGGCACGGAGCTGATTCTGAGCTTCTCTGCTGAAATCTAGAAAGTGAATCATTGGTAGAGTTTGCTGGCAATTCTCTGACAAGATGTTTCCTTCATCGGAAAGCAATGATTAACTGAAAACAAACAACCTCTGTTTCAAATAAATGAATAAATTCCCTCTGAAATACAGGCTGAATTCCCCTGGATCTGTGCCTGGTTGCTACTATGACTGGCAGAAAGCCAGGCTGACACTGAGGGTCTGCAGCCCCAAACTGGGGCTCCCAGAGCTTCCATGGTCCAAGCTGCACATCCAAGAAACCAAGTAGATGTGGGAGTCCTGCAGCTTACAGCATGGGTTAGGGCTCTAAACTTCTTCCCTTCTGCAGGAGAGGCAGTTCATTGATACCAAATGCTGTGGTGCCTGAAAAATAACTTGCAGTGTTTCCAAAGTGTTGGATCGCTGTGAAAAGCTTCTTGTATCATGGGTGTTGGATTGTGCCTCGTTCACACATTGTCCCCAGCAGAGAGAAACTGTCTGGTTAATTTGAACCATCACACCTTGCTGGGAAAAACAGTCTTTCCTCTGCCAGGATATGCTAGGCCCACAGCACATTTTCTTTCAGATAAGGAAAAGTTGAAGAAGCCAAGAGTTCACTACTGAAGGATGTTGAGGGCAGATGAACTCAGAGCCAGATCACTATAGCAGCAGGGCAGCAGTGCTGATAGGATCATTACCTGGGAAAAAAGCCTGGCAGAAGTGCAAGAAGACTGTTATACAAGATGATTCTTAGTATCTATCTTCCCTGGAGCTCCTGGACATGCATTGGGAACAAATACCCATTCAGTAGATTCAGTGCACATTAGGTAAAACCTTTGCATAGAGCCCATTTATACAAACTGCTCTCTGGGAACCATCTAGGGGGAACCTAGAAGGGGATCTCTGTAGCATCACCATGAGCTTGAAAAAGGCTATTAATGGTTTGTCCGAAAATATTATGTAGGTTGTCATCCACTGAAAAGACAAAGCTATCCCATTATATTTATACTCTTTCCAGAGTTAATTTTCATCTGCTGTTACAAGGCTAAACCATAATTTACAAAATTTGTTCTTCATTGCAGTTAAAATGCTCAACATACTTAAAACACTTAGAATTCCCATGTGGAAAGGTATTGTGAAAGCTGTGCTCATATTTATTATTAGAATGAGGTTAGTAAGCAATCCTGCCTGTGGAGACATCTGGCAACAAACCCATCTGAACTGAGTGAAGGCCACTTGCTAATAAGGCTTCTAAGTAGGGAAAGGGACAGGGTGTTCTCAAAGATCCTGTAGCTGGAATTGAAACAGGGAGATTGAGCTTATCTGTATGAATTGCATGTCTCACTTCAGGACCCTTCTGGATGTTACTACACATCCAGCTGAAATTAAACAGTTATCTAATATAACACTAGTTCCAACTTACAGAGCTAAAAATGAACTGCCTATAGACAGTCCAGAAGTGTTCAGGAGGGGCATTGCCAGCAGCCAGAATATTTCTTTCCTTTCAGAGTGGATAATCAGAATCAGATCCTCCTGCTTGCTCCAGGGCTTACTCTACTACCTCTTAACACAATCTGTGTCGGGTGACCTAAGCACGTATGAGCCAACAGACAGCAAAGGAAGTTTGTTGGACATACAGAGAGTTTTTTCCCCCTTCTTATTTTAAAGGCAGAGAGGAGGGGAGGCAAGTCAGATTTGCAGACACAGTAACAATGATCTGACGCAGAAAATGGTGGGTGTACCCAACTTTTTTTTTTCTTTAAGGACTCCAGGGATGACCCAAACTTGTAATAGGTGCCTTTTAAAGATACTGAGTGTGGAAAAAATGCAGGGTGGCCAATGGGAAAGAAAACAGAAGGTGCTTAACTGGCCTGTGCTAAGGAACCAAATAATCTTAATTCTCAAAATTTGAGAGACCTGGCAGCAATGAAATTGCAAATTTATTAGAAAGCTTTTTAATTAATCCATCAAGTTAAAGGTGGTGCTATATGATTAGATAATAGAAAAAATGTAGTACTTATACTTAAGATGGAGGGAGGAAACTATCTGGAAAATTATAAACCAATCACTCTGACCACTGCAGCATACAGGGCAGAACAGTTATTGAAAGAAACAATAACTAAAGACAAGGCAGAAATGGGAAAATGGAATAAATTACAACTGTTTATAGGACAAATCACATCTGACTAACTTCATGGTTTTCTTTGATAAGATAGCTGATCTAGACAAAGGAGATGTGATACATCACATGTGTCTAAATCCTGGTGAAACCATAAAGGTATAAGGTCATGATGGGGAATTTTTAACAAAGCTATAGAAATTTGAGATTACCACAAAAGTTGAAAAAAAAAGGGAAAGAAGCAGGCTAGAGGGAAGATGACAGAGAGTGCTGTTAAAAAAGGATGAAGGGAAGTTACCAGTTGCCTAAAAATATAAGGCCAAGAGGGGATACAGTTGTTCTGGCACACAGAATTAGGGTGTTAAAACCTATTTAAGTTGAAGATCAACTTTGGCACAGAAATGGAAGGGCATGAACTGGTCAAGAATACTTTTATATTCTACTGAAAATATGTTTTTCCCACGAATTAGAGAAATTCTCAGGCTTCTGACAGAAAAGTGGAGTTCTGGAGGGACTATTCAGTAGAAGTAAATAATCTATTTCGTAGACAATATTTGATCATTTTATGCGAGGATTTTCTGTGACTGGTGAGGAGTGTTCCTGCACAGCTGCCCATATTGTCTGTTCTTGCCTTCCCTTCTCTCCTTGGGAGACTGAAATCCTGAGGAACTTTAGGTCACAGCAGGTCTGGAAACATTCCTCGGTTTACTAGGGTGTGTTGGTTCATTTCTGACACTGCAGATGAGTCACATCCAATGTGTTTGCAAGGAATGACGATCTGGTAAATAGAACCCTGGGACACAGGGAATCTGGGTTTCATTCCCATCCTATTTCAACTTGTTTGCATGCTCTCAAGTAACCCACTAAGGATCCAAGCAGCTGAGTAAAAATTTTAGTGAACTGAAGGCTCACTTCTGAGCCTGCCGCCTTCAGTGAGGGGTCACCTAACATAAGGAACCAATTAAACCTTGCTTTCTCGTTTGATCTGAAAACACCTGAGATACCCCACGTCCTTTCTAAATATGTTCCCATCAGAATGCCTTGGGGCTCATTTTCCATCTCTGCCCAGTCACACACTAAATATTTGTCAATGTTCCTCCACCAGCTCTCCCAGGGGAGTTTCAACTAACATGCTGTTGGGAAACTTTCTCATTTGCAAGCTGGAGGGGAGCAGAGAAGGGAAGGGCCCCCAGCATCGGACACCACAGTGGAGTGGCACTCCCTATTTTGAACCACTGGGACATAATCCTCACAAGAAACAAAGAATAATGCTACAGTCTGATTTGGAACATCTCTGGCATCTTGGATCTCTGCCTAGCTGTGAAGGCACTCACCTGGGATAGGGTCTCTACTCAGCAAAGAATAAACTCATTTTCCTGGGAAGATTTGAACATCTCCTTTCGTTCTTTTGCAGAACAAAAAATATTGCTGAAACCTCACTTCTATGATTTTTTGGATTTTCACCAACTTCACCTGTGGTCCCCCAGGAGCTCCTCCTCCTTACTAAGAATTAATAGCATGTGTGAGGGCTGCCCTCCAAGCCAGTGAGGACAACAGGGGAAGCAACTTGCTTTGGTCTCCACCCAAGGGGTCAGGGAGGCTGAAGGAAGCAGCTGTCCTAGCTGTGGCTTTTCATTTTGCTCCCTGTGCTTGAAACAGTGAGCCTGTGATTTCCTCCGAGTCCAGCCAAACGCTGGCTTTGAGTGACAAACCCCACAAAGAACAGCCAGTTTATGGAATGTTTTTGCAGCTGTCAGCTTTAACCCAGAGCAAAATCAGTGAGGCAGCTGCAACCTCTTGGTCCTGGGGCTGCCCAAACTCCAGCATCCTTTCCTGTTCCAAAGGGAAAGCTTTCACTGGGCTGCGCTGGCTGTGCTGTCTGCACAACCTGTCTGATTTGCCTTGGCATTTCCGGAGTCCTGCCATGTTGCAGCACATACGGTCCCCGCAAGGCTCCACACACAGTGCAGCTCCTTATCTCCCCGTCCTCAGAGTGGATATTCTGTGAGTGCCAGTAGTTGCCTCTTCCATTTGTGCTTTGATCAGTGTCATCATAATGGCCATGGGTATCATTGTGGTTGGTCACAAAGCAGCTTGATGTCCCCCCCTTAAAGGCTTCCAGTCTCTTTCAGGTCATCCCAGTGATTTGGGATATGTGCTGAGGGCTCCAGTTTTCTTTGTGAAACACTGCACACTAGATTTGCAAATGGTGATTGGCACAGTGGCTGGCAAAGGCTCCCAGGAGAGCTGTAGCTGGAGAACAGCAAGACCAGAATGGGACTCACCTCGGGTGCTCAGCCAAATGCCATATAAAATGTTTGCATGAACGTGTTGGTACTAAGCTGAGAAGAAATACCAGTGATACCAATTTTGCTTCTCTAACCATAAGGCTACTCTGCAAGCCCTTAATGCATGGGGAGTTTCAAAGCAGGCCCTGGAAATAAACTGGGGGAATATCCTCTAGTTCTTGATTATTAACTGACTGTTCTTCCTGAATACTTAAGCCTAATGGTCATTTAAAATCACTGATTATTCCTGACTGAGGGCCAGTAAGCTTGTCTAGGATATGATTCTGGACCCCAAGAGAACACGGGCAAAACTGGCCGAAGCAAAAACTTTTTTTGTATGAGTACTACACTTTGTAGCAAGGGTAGAACACCCATGAAGCCCATGCATGCATTTCAGAGAGAGAATTCAGAGAGAATAACATTATGCAATATAATTCTGTTCTCCTAGAGTCAGGAATATTCATTCATTCTCTGAGTCAGGATTAAGGAACACCACCTGAACCCTCATGGCTAACTCTGCAAAATGTTGTTCTTTACAGGTCTTGCGTCCTGGATTCCAATTCCTTTCCCTTTGCCTTCTTTTTCCTTTCCCTTTCCTTTTTCTTTTCTCATTGATTTATGTCTGTTGAGATAAATCACAAATCACCAAGCAAGTGCAGCCTTGGCTTCATCCATCTAGTCTTTGCTGTTCATGACTCCTGGTGAATTCACAGATATGTAGCTGTATGCAGAGTGGAAGACCCAGGCTGCTGCTGTGCACTTTAACCAGTTGTTTGCCAATGATGACCAACATTTTCAGAGGGGATTAGGATTCTGGGTGCCCAGACACCAGTAAAAGGCCTTGCATAGTTACATGATGCTTCCAGAAGTTGAGTTCTTTTCCAGGGGCTTCAGCTGGGGCACCAGAGATTAGCAAATGATTCTGAAAGGATTTGCCCAGGAAGGCTTGCAGTAAATAATTGATTTGTTTTTCATGGCTGAGACCACAACATGCATGCTTTTACCAGTTACCTACATAAGAAAAGGACAATTTGAGAGAAAATAGAATTCCCTAGTTCACAAATAACCTGCAGTTCTCTCTCTGCATCAGTAACGAAAGAGTTCAATTACAACTCCAGAGTCCCTCATTGTGACAGTGGTTGTGAAGGCTCCTAAATGATGGTGCAAAGAGCTCAGAGGGCCTGAATGCTGGAGGCTTTGAGAGCATTGGCCATGTGGTACCTATTAAGAAAGTCAGAGAAAGATTCTGTGTTTAGTGTTCATTTGTACCAGCTGAGATGAAGACAGGCAAGCTGACTGGAGCTGCACACTGACCCTTGAAAGTGCTGTGGCCTCTGAGGAAATGTTGGGAGCCCTGGGCTGCTTCGTACCGCGGAGGAGACAGGCTGGCTGTGCTCAGATATATTAAGGGATGTTCTGAGGAAGAGCACACATCAAATGCTCTCATTAGTAAAATGACAGAAAATGCTGTTATGGCTTGAGGCTGCAGCAGGGAACATTTAGTATAAATATTAGGAAAAAACCTCATCATTCCAAGAAGAGTTACAGCAATTGGAACAAATTATCAGGGGACACTGTGGAATCTCTTCTAAGCTTCCAGCCATTGCTCTGGGAAGATTAAATAAATCCCAGTCCATGGCAGTAGTTGGGGTGGTCTGCATGATCCCCAGCACTCCTTTCAGCCTCAAACAATTCTCTGAATGGGAGAGATGGCTTGTTCGGAGAGCCCACAGCTTGGATAATGCACTGACTGCTCTTTCAATTATATGTGTCTCTCCAGGGCAGGGCCCATGTTTCTCTCTGTCTTTGGAAAGCACCCAGAACGTAATAAGCAGTACCACAATATAAATAATAACAACCCACTGTCCCCATCTCAGCAGTGGAACAGCCGCTTTCTTCAGATTCCCTCCTGTGCTGTGAGCTGCGAGGCCAGACAGTAGCCCACTCCAGCTGAGCAGTCATTTAAGAGCCAGCTGAAGGGCAAAATCCCATGGCTACAGCACATAACACAGGGAGTTGGTGTCAGTACAGCTCTGGCAACCCTCCATTCTCTTCCCTTTCCGTTTTCTCCGGCAGATAGCAGCTCCACGGACAGGACTGCTGCTGTCCATTAATACCTGGCCCGGGAGCAGCGCTTTCCTGCCCGGCAGATGGTGTGCTGGAGAAGATGGAATGGTTGTGGGTTAGACAGGCACTAACTTGCTCACCTGGTAGTGATAGTGGAGCTGGACTGCAGCAGGTGGTAGAGCATGGATGCAGCTGCTGTGGGTGGCAGCATTGGTTAGCGGAGCAGACAGCCCAGGAGGTGCCATGTTATGGGTTTTGGCATAATGCTAATTACTGCTGCAGAGCTATTGTAGGTATTGCTATCTCTGTGATGCTGCCACCTGCTCTGCAAGAGCTCTCCTCTGCAGCAGGCTGAATTGCACTGAATAAATTTGAGTTCCCCTTGCTAAACCACCTCCCTTCCTGCCAGACTGTGGGGTTTTGGAAGGAGGCAAGATAGCATCTGAAGCCAGAGTTTCTCTCATTCACACCAAGCAGGAGCAGAGCAGACAGCTGAGAACCTGGGAGGGTGCCAAGAGAGAGCATCCGTGGGATTCCCAGCTCTCTCCTGCAGTTGTTGCACAGATGGGAAGGTGGGTTTTGCAGCACTGTGAAGTCCCCTTTGGCCCCATCAGCTTGGATTGATGTTCTTTTCATTCTTCTCAGTAAAAGGGCTGTTTTTCTTGCAGTAGGCAGTCCCCCAGCACGCTGCTACCCTCTTCATACTACAAGGGAAAGTAAGCCTGGTAGCTGATTTGTCAGGGGAGGAAAGGAAGACTGAAAAGACACAGACACCCCCAGTGACTGCCAACTATACCTCTTTTGTGTATACACCCTAGAAATACTAATACGCAATAACTCCTGTTTATTTTTCACTCTTTTGCTGTAACGTTTGAGCAGAAAAAAAGTCATTCCAGTTGAGAGATGTGCAGAAGTCCCTCTTGAGTTACTGAGTGGCTTTATCAGGTGTTCAGGATGCCACATCTGTGCAGCTGTATTGCTCCAGCATGTGTTCCCAGACTGGAAGCAGAGCAGAGAACTCTGCAATTTTTTGGCACTACACTCCTTCTGCAGAGTGTTTGCGGATTTATAGAGCTATAGCAGTAGTGTTGGCCACAAAACAATACTGGCTACAGGACACACTTGCAATGATACCCAACTAAGAACAGCTTCAAGCCAGTGAGAACATTCCCAAGGATGTCAGTAGAATCTAATTTCCTAGTTGGAGGTGTTGAATGACTTACGGCTTCTGACTTGTACGCCAGCAGATAATTCTTGAAAACATAGGTTTATAAAGCACTGTACAAACACAGTTCCTCCCCACCCTCCGCAGGGATGGATAACTGAGGGCATATTTATGTTCAATATGGAGAAGGTGATCTTCCAGAGGAGAAGGTGCAGAGACATTAACTGATTTTGTCAGTGATATCTCAGGGATATCTGAACAGAACTCAATGAAGAGCACAGCACTTCATGTCCAGCACTGTGCTTAGACCATTAACCTGAGTTTCTTCGTGATTTTCCCTTAGCTAATACATGGCAGAGTCTCCTGCCTACCTTAACAAAACCACAACACGGAAGGCACTTTTAATGACAGATAACATAACATCTGTTTGACATGCAGATAACAGACAGGTGATAGTGCTAATTAGAAAAAGACAAAGGACCCATGATTCAGATCTGAATTAGGGTTCACAGCTGATTCAGATTTAAAGCCAGGGTTTCAATGATAAGAAATGCACGGCACTTTTTCACCAGAAGTTCCACAGTCAAGCTGGAAATAGCACACAGCCTCCTTCTGGCTTCAACTGTAGTTGTAAACCATGAAGTCCCATAGAATAGGTACTTGGGGATGAAGAAGTAAAACTGAATTTTGAGTCTGCAGTTCTCACAGTACATGTGGGGAAAAGCCAGAGCACACCTAATCAGCCCAGCAGACAAGCACCTTGGCAGCCTCGTTAACCTGATGAGGTGCAGCTATAAGAGGCCCTGCCTCTGTTTCTCTGTTCAAGGCTGTGAGTTTTTCATTTGTAGGGCTGGCTGGAAATCAGATACAGCACTGAAGGACGAGAGGTGGCTGTGTTGTGAAGGGTGAGTAATATTGAGAATTTGCTATGGTTTTTTAATCATTACTGTTTTTTATTAAAAAAGTGGTAACTACATGTGATGCCTTAAAAGGGAAAGATATCTCATGGCTGGTAGATGACTATTTGTCACTAGTAAGTAGAAGAGACTAACTGCCTAAAAACTGTGGTGTTGGTAGTGATCATGATGAGACCTCTAAAAGTTGTTTTTTGCTATTGCATCCCACAGCAGCTTTCTTATCCATGTGCATCAAAGGTGTTGTGGTTCAATGTCCGGATTTGAATTCAGTATTGTTTGTATTTTGTTGCTTTCTAGGGGGAAATTAACATAAGACTGTAGTATTGGCGCACATTTTTTTAGTACTAACTGATCCCAGCCTTTACAGCCTTCAGGTACTAAAAAAGCCTTTCTACTGAAATCCCTGCAAAAAACTGTGTTTTGTGGCAAACTGTAAAGAAGGAATGGGTTCATGTTGCTGGAGAAGAGGTTTTTGCTGGGATTTTAAGGGAGTGAAATCCTGGGACAGACTGTCTGGTAGAGTGCAGAGCCTCAGTGCAATTGGAGAAGTGCTGATAAGGCATGACAAAGGTAGAGCCAATCTTGCGAATGGAATGAGCTGGGGCTTGAGGATGGTTTTTTAAGGGTTTTTATTTTGTGGTTCTTATTGCTTTTTGGGCCTAGATTATAAAAGTGAGCATTTCAAAAGTGCTTATTGTTGTTTTATCGTTTCCACCAAAATCTGCCTGTGTCTCACTCTTGATGTCAATGGGAGCAGAGTTAAACCAATATTGCAAGTCTCAGCCTTACTGATCACTTCAAATAACCACTGTGATGGTGAAGCTTTTGGTCTGGGGTAACTTTGCTCTGTCTACAATGACCAAATACTACCCTGAACAGCAGATAAGTGTTTTCTGCTCTTCTTCCTTTTCTATTCTTTTTGTGGTTCTGAAGGATGCTTTGTGACAGATGTTAATGTTCATCTTTTGCTTATTAATATTCCCATACTATTCAGTCGCATGTTTCTGCTGCTACAGTGCTGCCTGACAGCTTACACTTGCAGAATGCCGAGCCAAAATGTGTAGAAGTCCTGTCTGGCTCCACTCCTTCCTTATGGCCAAATTCAGAGGGAGGTTAGCTTGGCAGGAGGAGGAGGAGGAGAGAGGAATAATTATGCCCAGACAATGTGTTTGGCAAGAGCCTTCTGTCTTCCTCCCATAAAAACTACATAAAATGTTTGTAAGTGAGTAGGAGCTAGTATTTTTTTTTTTTTCTGTTCAGTCATCTTCCTTTCTCTGGATCCTTTTCTGCAGCTGAGATTAAGCTGAGTGTGTTTTTCTGCTTCTCATCAGGAGCACCAAAGTTAAGACTGGTGTTTCCAAAATTAGGTGGGTGTTTTTGAGAGGCAGGACGCCGGCTGCAAAAAAACTGACAGAGCACAGCCAGCTGACTCAGATTTTCACCTTATGCCAGGCAGAATAGAAATAGCTGAAGTATCTGGATGTTTTTCAGAAGTGTCAACCTTTTGAGTGACAGCCTGGAGATGAACTGTGTATGGGGATCTAGGAGGGGAGGAAAGTCAGAGCACTGCTGGGTACAAGAGAGAAAACAAAGCAGAAAGAGTGGACTCAGATGGTGCAAGAGGTGAGCTGAAAAAGTGGAACAGAGGTGCAAATGAACTTTTCTCTTCCCCCTTGCTGGTGCTGGACCTGCCCATCAGTGTGAAACTGAGCCGCTCCCCCGGTCCTCTGGGTACCCAGTGCTGGGAAGATGGCTCAGGGCCATCTGATCTAATTCTGGAACAGTTCTCAGGTTTTCTCTCTCTGGTTTCCCAAGTCTGTCAGGGGAGGCACACAGGCGTATATTAACCCTGGGGCAACTGCTGCTTGCCAGTCCCAGCTGTGCTTCTCTAGCAGAAATCTCCAGACTGCTGACCCTTTCAGTTGAGGAAAGTGGGGTCTGACAACACGACCCCACCTCCGAGCGCCTGGCCGGGCAAGGAGTGGGAACGCTGGCACAGCTGAGGCCGTGCCTTACACTGATCTGTTTGTTTGGCTTTCCTGACTCCTGGGCACCGCACTCTGTGTTAGCTGGTGTTTCAGATGAGCCCTAAAGAGGGAGAAAGACCTTGAGGGTTGACTTCCTTCCAAGCTGACCTGTCCATTCCAAGAAACAGAAATTTTCCATGCTGTATAAAGCAACTGGCCCTCACCTTGTTTACAGGGTCTCTCATGTGTAACTCCACACGTTGTATTTCAGAGGCCATAAATAAAAAACAGGTAATAGGCTTTCATCTCCAAACTCAGAGAGGAGATCTCTCTCAGTCACTGCTGTATCCACCCACATAGGGAATACCTATTGAGAGTAGCAGACAGGAGAGGAGAAGTAAAGGGAATAGGGCAGAATTAGTAGTGATTTGAAGGGAGAGGTTATGAGGTGATTTTTTTTTTTGTGCAGACTTTAATCTTAATGCACACTCTGAAAGCAGCTCTTACTTTATCTGTATGTTGGATGGTATCATAATCCTCCTTAATACATACATATCATATGTCTGTTTAGTAAAGTGTGGGTATAGAAGGAGTAGGGGAAAAAAAATGTGGCAATGAGAGAAGAGGGATGAGTGTAAACAAGTAAATGAAAAAAAAAAATCTGTGAGACGGGAAGAGTTTTTTACTAAAGATGCTGCACCTTCATCCCTCCAGTTCCTACTTGAATTTTTCTGGGGAAAAAAATTGCTGCTGAAACCTGTTACCTAAAAGGCATTTTATCATAGATAAATACAGATTTATTTTTCTTCACATTTACAAATATCAACATTAAAATGAGGGTGTCACCCACCCTGAAAGAATTTTCTGGGCCAGGCTGATATTCAAGGGAAGCCATTTAAACAGTTTTGATAGGGGAGATTTCTGCCAGAATTGAAGGTTACTGATCTGGTTTTGGTAGGTAGTGGCAGCTGGATCTGACATCTTTCCCGAAGAACAACCAGCTTCTTTCCTCCTAGTATAAAGCAGGAGAGAAGACCACCTGCCCTTGAAGCTTTAGGTGGCTGGAAACTGGAGAGGTGTGTTTATCTTTGGCTGCAAAATCCTTTTGGCCATTGCGCAGGCAGCAACCACGGATTAGACGGCTCCCTGTTCTAGATGCCTGGGTGACTGTGGGTACCTAGAGCCTGCCATGTTTTGTCACCAACTCGGAATTTGCATGGAATGGGATAGGAGGAATTATAGGTCAACACTCTGACAGCTGTTGAATGGCCTGTGGAAATAGAAATGTTGGGTACAGTCCAGTTTCCGAAGGGTCATGTGTTGGCCCTGCAGATCCATCACGAATGATATTAATTGTCACTCTTATTGGCAGCCTCAGCAGAATGGCCAGGGATGAGGGAAACCTTGAAGGCTAAAGTTGAGGTGTGCAGTGTCATGTTCGTTGGACTTCTGTATCTTCTTCCTGGGGAGTGACATAAATAAAATACCTAGAGCAAAGTCAATGTAATGTTTAGGTCTCCAGGGACAGCTGGAATCACCTTCTCTTATTTTGAGGAGCAGTGTAGTGGTGGACTCTGGTTATGGATGTAAAGCAGAGGAATGCTTGGGTTAGTTTGTCTGAGGTGGATGGTGGTAAAGGTGGGCGGGCTCGCCATAGGCTCCACAACTCATCCTTTTCCACCATGTCCTTAGCTTTGTGAAAGACTCCTTCTCCTGCAGACAGCACTGAATGCAGGTTAGAGCAGCTACATACTTCATCTGCACAGAGAGTTGCGTTTTCCCACTCGTGAGCAAGTGGGAAAATGCAATGTGGACCACTAGTTTTATTTAAAACATAACTGGATGTCCCAGATGATGTGTATGGTCAGTTTAGATCTTCAGTCTGGGGTTTCTGCTATAGAGAACTGCAGAGCTGTGAGATTAGGAATTTGCTGGTTTGGTCACTGACTGCAATGCTACAAGAGAAAAGATGAAAGATAATGGATGGCAAAAACTTGGGGAGGTTTGTTGCCTACAGAATGGCACCATTTTTATAGCACGAATAGAAGCTTCCAAATGGGTGGTGTGTGAAAGATGTTTGTTTCCTGCTTTTATTTGCATGAAACTCCTGAGAAGAGGCTGTACTGCTTTGTCTTTCATTGGGATGAGATTTCTTTTCTCAAATGATGCCATGGATGCAATAATTATCTGGGAATGCCTATACTGTGAGATACTTGGATGTTAATAATAATTAATTTATGGATTGGATTCACATATAGCTTAATTCTAAAAATCCTTAGACTTCAAATTTTTAAAGATCTAACATGTGTAGTCACATGCTTAAATGCTGAGGTTGGGTTTTTGGTGGTTTTGTTTTGTTAGTGGGGTTTTTTTGAGGGGATGGGGAGCAGGCAATCTTCCAGGGAATAGGAAGGTCTCTGTTCAACTCTGTCATTCCCTGTGTCTGAAGTTTTCAAGTTGTTGTTTACAAATTGTTTCTGCTGAAAGGAGCCATTACTTTAAAAATTCTAAATGTTCTGGTTCAGTGTTTTCAGGACAAAATATTACAGAAATGCCAGAGCATCTTGACATTTTTGAAATTCAGTGATGCATTGGTCTAAATTTAGAATGAAGAACAAACAGCCTGGACTTCCTGCTACCTATTCCCATTCCTCCCCCCACTCCCCCTCTCAGAAGAAAACAAACCCAAAGCAACAAGCTTTCAGTATGGTTAAATAACCTGAAGAGAGAACTTTAGGAGGAGTCAGAAATATTTCTGACTTTAAAAACCATTAAACAATTGATATTTTTTTTAATAACGTGCTTTGAGTCAATGCAAATGGCATTTCCTGGATTTCTCAGTTTTGCTCTGGGCTGAAGACTTGGCTATTTGCCCAGCTGTGGTCATTTTCAGGTGGAAGTGAAACACATCAGTGAAAATCTTTGCAAGATTCAAAACCTGAACGCCGTGCAACTCTGCTACTGTGAGTGGCACCATTAAACCTGAGTAAGTTTTGTGCTTTTAGGCAGACGGGGTAAGAGTCTCTAGACTAGGGAAAGGGGCTTAAATGGGACTGTTTACAAAAGATCTCAAATTTGACATTTCATAGAAGGTGAGTTAGGCTCCAAATACCTCATTCTCCTGTTTGTTGTCTGGAATAAAAGTGCCACACTGAAATAACCATGGGCCCAAAAGTAAATACTCAGATCTCACATTCAAACCACTCTTAATGTGACTTATTTTGAATTTCCAAGCTCCAATATATTTTTAACTCACAGCAAATATAATCCACTTACTTATTTTTTGAAAAAAATCAGATCCTTATGAGCAACCCTATAGCAATAAACCTCTATATGCAGCAACTGTTAGTCAACAAAACACTGTGCCCTAGAATAAATAAATAATAAAAATAATAATAAAAAGCCAGTTTGTCTGAAAAGTGTCAGAGCAGTGATGAAGTGGCAAACACCTTAGGAAAGAGGCAAATATGTTGTTGGTTTTGGCCATAAAGTGGCTATCAGAAGTAGTAGTGCCTTTTAAAATAATTGTAATTTGTTTTGGTGCTTGAGGCGTTGCAGGAAAAGTCCTCTGAAATGCTGTCCTTCAGTGACTTCTTATTTTCCAGTTATCTCTGTCCTCCTTCAGGTCCTTAACTGCTCTCTCATGGTGCTGTATCACCTTTTCCTCCATCATGGCAGTTCCAGTGATACTGGAAGCCATGGGGCTTTGAATCCAGTATACTTAATGCGAGTCCCCTCAGTGTCAGGGCTGTGCACAGGGCCCTGGGGTTTGATGGATGCATTGTCACGTAACAAAATCTACCCATGACCAAACTGCAAATACGAAACAGGATGGCCATGGCTCAAAATAATGGTCATGATTACCGTATTGGAAATTTCCCACACCATACAATTATCTTCCTCAGCGTAATAAACATCTTGAGCCTCATTTTGGCGTTTTATTTTATCATGTCAACAGTTCTAAACCATAAATGTGAAGAGGTGCCAAAATCTTACACAGCAGAAGATGTAATGTTCCCATCCAATGTGGTATTTAGGCTCTAAATGCTGAGCGTGTGGTGGTCTGCTTCACGTAAAGAGTTGTGTTTCACAAAATAAGGACCAGATGAGAAGGCTGTGCTGTCTGTCACTGACAAAACGCTGTCAGATGCCTCCTGGCTCTTGGTGCAAGTTGATGTTGAAACAGTAAATATTCCAGCAGGATGGAGATGAGCACAGAGAAAAGAGCAAAGAGGGTAGGAGGGAAAGTCCTCCAGGTTTGGAGCAGGCTTGTTTTCTTAGACGTGGAATACAGGCAGTACCTGAGCAAAAATTTTAACAGAAGCAGTAGGGATGTGTCCACAGCAGCCTATTGTGGTGTTGCCAGTAGCTGTGCCAGAGAACCAGGTACAGGTTGTTATACTTTCACCTCCTTCCTTGCCAGCATGTTCCACCATGGAGCTGATATTGAAATTGCTGTTCTAGAGCAAATTCAGCAGCAGCCAAGACCTTCAGCCTTGGGGAGCCCAGGATCGTGGCTGATAAGGCAGAGCCAGTTCACCAGCTGAGCTGTCAGGTAGTGAGATGCAGTCTCCTGTCAGCTCTTGGGCTGGGTTGTTAGAACTGACCTGGGAGAGGAAACTCGCAGGGTACTGCTAAGAGCGCCACAGCTGTGTTCCTGTGCCTGGCTGTATTCCATTCTCTCTGGGGTGCTGGTGGACTCTGACAGAATCATTTCAAGACCCAGAATCCATTTGTAAGAAAAATTTTCAAAGGATTGTTCTGAAGTCAACAAAAACAAGAAGTGCCAGTGACGGGGAAAATAGCTGGTCCCAGATCAAGATGTGCTAGTCTTTCAGGAAGAGTTTATAGATGGATACGGGGGAGCCCCTTGTGCAGATACGTGACTCAGGGAGGGTGCTTGTGGAGAAAAGGGCAAAGGGGGGAGGCTCTAGTTCTGCAGCAGTGCCAGCTCACTGGTATTTTCAGCTCTTGCTGACGAGGCTGTGATCTCTGTTAGAGCCACGTGTAGGTGGCCCTCCTCCCCCCCCGCCTGCACTGTCGCCCAACAGGAAAGTTTCTGCTGGAGTGTCGTGGGGATGGATAAACATGGCAGTGGGAGCCAGCTGCCCGGTCCTGCCGCGGAGGCGGCCGCTTCCTGCTGGCTGGCCCCAGCTCCGCAGGGGAGGAGGTGCTGTGTCACCCCGTGCCACTGCCAATGGATTTATGGTGAGGACTAACCTTGGCTCTCAGGAAAAGATGCCGTTTTCCTTTCTGAGTTTTCTTTTTTTAACCTGGCTATGATGGGACTGCACCGACTGACATCCCCAGGGCTGCAGTTCCCACTTCCTCTGCTGTGGCACAGCTGTCCGGCCAGAGGCGCGCTTAAGTCAGGCCTATCAAAGCCAGGCTGTTTGGACTGGTGGTGCTGGTGGCTGGTCTCGCCTGCAGTCACAGGGCACACAAGCCATGCATGGCAGAGGTGGCTCGCTGTGTTCTCAGGCTGTATTATAACCACATGACATACCACGCAGTTCTTACTGAAATCAAGTCCAGTTTGAGCCTTTAAGCTGGAACAGAATGAATAGCCCACATCTTTGGGGAGTGGGGGCCCAGCCAATGGATTGAAAACCAAAGCAATAAAGAGAAAACACAACCCAAAATACAGCCAAAGAACTCTAAACCAACTTTGCTTTGTGTCCAGAGACCGAAACATAATTTGAAGCGACTTACTCAAAACCCCTTCGTGGTGTGGGTAGTTGAAGCCATTGGGTATTTTGTTTACTTGTCTATAGAACACGTTTCTGTTGCGTTCTGGCACTGTGCACTGCTGCTTGTTTAAACATGCCTGGGAGGAGAGCCAGTGTGAAAACACTCTTTAAGTCAATAAAAATAGTTGTAAAACTGAACAAACACTCCAGATAGAAACAGTTCTGGATCTTCAGAATCAAGATGTGACTTTCTGTAGACTGGGTATCTCTGTACCCACCTTGGTGACCAGGAAAATATGCATGGCCGTGGAGGGAAAACATCTGTGGGAAAATCCAGACTGAAGACCACAATTAGTGTCTTGGACCTGTTTTCATTAGATTCAGGGCTGTTGCTTGATAAATTAGTCAACTAACAGAAGCACTACTACTACTTTTTTTTCTTAAGAGAAAATTTAGGGCTTTTGAAATTGTTAATATAAATTTTCAGAGCTTCTGAGAAAAGATTAAATTAAAGACTATTTTGGTAAAAGCAATTTGAAGGCTTTGAAAATGAATTATTTTAAAACTAATTAATTTTTAGAACATCTGAGATTAAATGAGTTTTGGCCTCTTTTACTGAAATTATTTCAGTGACTACTTTTTGATCTGTTTATTTATATACGGTCTCTACACACTGATAACCATTTTAATATTAACTTTCAATGTATGGTGAAGCTTCTTTCAATAATGTCCAAATATTTTTTAGGATGAAGCTTCAGAGCATTGGGTACATGGATAACTTCATGTTTTACCGATTTTTAATTAGGGGGATTGTGAAAAAGATTTTGAAACTCAGAAGCTCTCCACAGAGAAAAGGGTTACTTTTTAAACAGATTTGAATTTTTTTTTTTTTTTGTGGTTGATTGGTTTCGGTTTTTACATCTTTAAAACCTGTTTTGCTTTTTACATTTGCTGGGATACTTTCAGATAACTGTGGTTGAAGCACTAAGGTTTGTTATATGTTGTATTCCCTTTTCCCCCATAGTGGGCTTTGGATATAAAAAAATTAGGAATGCAAAGTAGAGGAAAACCAGAAGCAGTGTTAAGTCTTGCAAACAGACTGCCACATAGGACACAGAGCCAGCCAAGTCCAAAAACTAGTGCAAGACTTAGAGCTGGATCCCAAGGTTTTGGAGATGTAAAATTGCTTCCAATTTCCTCCTGCTGCACTCAGAGGAAGGGGTTGGGTGTTGCACGTTGTCACGCCCACATGGGGAGAATACAGGTTGGGTCCTTCTGTGCAACATGAAGAAATAACAGCCTGGGCAATAAAACAAGGAGTAAATGAAAAGGCTTACCTATATCACTGGTCGTCAAAATGCATAATTCAGCCAGGCAGCTTGATTTCCTCACAGCCAAGCATTCCCCTTTGCTTTTTGTGTAAATAAAGAAAAAAATGTAAATTCCCTGCCCATAAAGAGCACCTTATTCTAAGAATGAGAACAGCTTGGTCATCTGACAGTTGGGGCTGGAAGGTGTCCAACCCAATTGGTGCATCTCCTGTGGAATATAGCACTGCTACAATAGAGCGTGTTTTGGAAATAGCTCCTGATTAACAGTGTTTGGTGGAGTGGAAGCAAAAAATAATTAGAGAATATTTTAAAGCTCCCTTTGAATGTAATCCATGGGTGGTGATTTTAAACAACCTGTCAGCTTCAGCCATCTCAGAGATGACTCATACAAGGGTAGGTTCAAGGGTAGTGGTATCAGTCCAGCACCTGGTACTGCTGTCAGCAAGAGGAGGAGTTTGCTCTGTCTTTTAAACAAGTGTGTGCTTTTTCCTGGGAGCTGTAGCTTGTCTCTTCGGTTTGTTTTGGATGAGCACAAAGAGGCATTTAGCATTAGATCCTTAGGTGATGAAAAAAATATCTGTGCTGACTTAGCTACACATGTGCCCCAGCCCATAGTGAGGGCTTTGCAGGAGCCCTGCCGTGACTCCGGTGGTGTTCCTGTGTTGACCGGTCCCGAGCACTGTCTGTGCGTGTGTGCACACAGGTGTAGATGTGTGCACATGTACAGCTCTGAAGTTTGAAGCTGTGTTCTGGAAAAAGCTGAGGTAGTCTAAGCTGGTCTGTGTATCCTGTGGGAAGGAGTGGAACCCAAGGAAATGTCCATACAGTGCAGAGCTCCTGAGGGTCCTCAGCTGTAAGATTTGGAGGTAACTCCAGCTTTATCTTTCTGCACTTCAACTCTGCTTCTGGGAGCAACTGATGACTCTTATGTAGCTTGAGTATAGAAGGCTCTTACTATAACTTGAAGTGCCTCATTCTATTCATCAGAAGTATGCTTTCCTCTCACACTGTTTATATAGACCAAGTAGCTTCAGTTAATCCGGATTTGGTGGGTGCTGACTCTTTCTGCTTCATTCCCCTTCTAAAAGAAATTCTGTGGGTGCAACAGTTAATAAACTGGTTGTGATGGCCTGTGTGAGTGGGTGCTGCACACTGGTGTCGTGAAACAGTGGCAGAAGACAGGATAAGGCTGACTGCTTTGGGAACAGCTACTGGTGTTATTGTGGTTTTATTTATCACCAGTGCCCAGTGTAAGACCTGCCTGATCTTGGGAGATGTTGAGCTCTATTGAGTTTATGCCTTGTGTGCGATCTCCATTTTCACTTCGTTTTATTTATACATCCTGTTTCATGGTTGCTGCCACGTCATAAAGGTTTAGTCTTCTATGCTGTTCCTGGGTGTTCGATTATCCAGTTGACTCTGCTTCTCAGAGTTGTGTGGACTGGAGTATCTGCTTAAAACCAGCAAGTTTTATTTAATCCTGCAGGCATCCTGGTTTATCATGTTTGAGATCATTTAGAGCTCAATGTATGGATTGTATATTGTTTGGTTTGCAGCATAAACATTGTGCAACTTGTGGAAATAGGTTAGTTCATCTGCCTTGTCTCCCAGCAAGGCTGTAATATTGTGGCAGTTTTTCCTCTGTCTCTACTGCAATAAATTTGGAGGGCTACATCTGCTCAAATCCCAAGTTACAGAATGTATTTTAAACCTTAGAAGTAAGACACATTTTGATGTAGGGTATGTGAAAGGGAAAAAAGGGGAGCGCATTTGGATACTGTCATGTTTGAGTACAGCCATGGCTTCAAGCTCCTCAACAATTCCCTTTTCATCAAGAAACTACTTGATGGTGCAAGTGCTGTAGGAGACCATGATGATTCCTCAGGCAGTTGTTCCTCTTGCTTCTTACTGGAGCATGGCTATGCTTCTGTCAATGCTTCTATCAGTGCTTCTGTCCATCCTTTTAGAAGTGGTGGTGTGTTAATGCTGGCGCTTCCAAGACTGGACAAATACTGATGATATGAAGGAAGAGCAGGCTCAGGAGTTGTTGAAGTAGGATGAGGGGGTAACAAGGTATCTCTAGAGAAAGAAGAGCTACTGGGAGTGCTCTAAGCAACTTTGGGAGCTATTGAAGTTGGAGGAGGGGCTGAGTGAAATGGCTCACAGACATGGCCAAGGACCCTGTTTGTAGCATCTAATTACTGCCTTGTCAGAGAGGGCTTTAAAAACAGAAATCTGCTCTTCACTAGCTTTTAGCAGCCTGGAGCATAAGATTGCTTTCAAATATGCAGTGATTGTCATTAGTTAAATGGCTACATATCTGCTTTTTATGCCAATGCTGTGAAAAAGGCTGGGAGGGAACTGCCAGCTGATGATTCTGTAATGGGTCCCAAACATACCTGAAATGCTCCTGTTATTACTATCTGGCTCAAAATTAGATATCTTCACATAGTGACCTATGACTTGTATGTGCTGCCCTGTTTCTGTCTTCAGAGACAAGTATTAGAACCTGTGTCTAAGGGTTTCCAAGAGGATTTAGTCACTGGAGTGCTTGAATGGAGCCCTGGTGATATTGGTTCTGTGCTTTTTTTTTTTAACAAGGCAGAAGACAAGTTACCTTTACCCAAGCAAGACTCTGGCTTACTCCCCTCCACCTGTTTCATTCCAGTTAACTTCAATAACTCTGGCCAAGTGGCCTGAGGGGAACTAAGTTACTTGGAAAATGTCACCTGGGCTTTCTCTGCGTTTCTGGATCCTGCATATCCAAGTGCAAAGACTGTTAGAAGTGTGATTTTGTGACTGGCTCTTTTCTAGTAATGAAAACATCCAGATTAACTTCCATGCTCTGATCTCACTCTCAAGAAAACTAGAGAAGCGTTTCTCACCTTGGCTGCAGTCTTCTGCTTGTCCTGTTCTTTTTCTGCCTCTGTTGCCCATTCAGGCTATAAGCATTTGAGGCACAGTTTGTCCACATGACATGTTTGTGTAACACCCTGGCCTGTGGTTACATGTCCACATCTGTGCCCAATCTGCAGAGGATATTGGTCTGTTATAGCTCCCAGCTGCTGGCCTGGCTTCCCACCTCAAGCTGCAGAGAATCCTGCTTTTATTGCTCTGCTGGTCCCTGTTTCAACCCTGGTACTTGCCAAAATGGCATCTGCCACGTTTGTACAGAGCAGGGCAAAACTGGCCCTGAGGTCTGCGAGAAATGTTATAGCAATAAAAATAATTAGAGGAAAAGCAGAAAGTGAGAGTCCAGCCTGTGAAGCTTGACTTCACTTTAGGTCACTGGTGGGAGTGTGCTTCATCTGCTCTGCCGAGTGGTATTTTTCCAGCATCCTTCACTACTCTTTCCCCCTTATCAGAGTTACACTGCACTTATAGGAATTCCCTCCCCTTGCTGCTGATGCTTCCAGACATCAGCTCATCCCCAACCCCTTCTGATAGGCAGCTCCTTTTATGTTTGCTCTCTCAGCCTTACCACTTCAACAGAGCAGAATGCCGGTGTTGGTTTTCTCAGTGGGAGTGACTCAGAAAGGGGATTTGTGTGTGGCTGGGTGCCAGGGAAGAAAACACACTGTCAGTGTACATTAGTGCGGTGCCAAGCCCTTCCTGGGCACAGTAACTTTCCTCTCAAGGCTGCTGCATGCCAGGAGGGGGAGACGTGCTCAACAGGGGAGGAGGAGACAAATGCTTGTGCTAAAAACTGACCTGGCAAACTTAGATAACTACGTGCCCTTCTGCTGGCACTCGGAAGGTGCTTCTCTAGCAGACAAATAAAGGTCTCTAGTGTTGTCTGGTGATTGTTCATATCCCGCCAGGTAAATGCTGTACCTGCAGATTTCATGACAGATACCTTTATTCTCTTGCATGTGTGCACTTTTGTAGGATCCTGGAAGTCCTTTAGGTGGAAGATAGGATAAATTACCCAGATAAGAAGTAGCTGCTATTGTATGCTGGAAAAAGGCTGTTTCTCTGAGTCCAATTCTGTGATTCTATCACACAGTGTTCAGGACTCCTGGGTGGGTGGATGGGAATAGTATGAAGAGCATGAAAGCTGGTGTTATACAGCAAAGTGACCTGCAGGAAAAATGAGGCATGGAAATTGTGCCTAGCGGTAGTGACAGATTTTTACCCTCTCTGTCTGTAAGTGGCCACATTCAGACACACTGCTAGGTTGTTAATTCCGTAATGTGGAGTATTTTCTTATTGGGAAATGTGTGTTTAAAGAGCAAGGTAATTCATCTTAGTGCCACCCGTTACCATTATATGGATACCTGGTCTGACCTGCTGGAGGACCCAAGTTCATGTTTTTTAAGGGAAGCAAGGCTAAGTTTAACACATGAGTTTTCCTTGGGGTTAGTTCATTCAAATTCAGGTCTCAGGTGTTTGGCGCTCATTCAAGGCCAAATTCAGATACTCTTGTAAACTGTTTAAAACCTTGCCTTCTCTAGGTGCAATGGCAAGGGCCTGTTCTGCATGTGTGACATGGCCAAACCTCCCACCTGCACATAATACACCATGGGGGACATCAGCAACAGTCCCAGGTGAACAGTCATTGGGAAAAGGACATGTTTCTGGAGTAGAATTAACTTGTATTTCCAAAGGTATAATTTGTGGTGTCTACAGATGTGAGAAAGACAAGGCCAGGAAAGAGAAGATGGTATTTTTCTCTGAGCCCTGCTGCGAGAGAGACAGGGAGAAAAATGGGGCTGTTCATAAGCGCCTTATGGCTCACAGGCAGCAGAAATGAGGCTCTACATTCAGACTTCGGGTTTTTCTCACCTGTGCCATGGAAAGGTATAACCTTGAACCAGTCCATGAACCCGAGCTTGCACTTCTTGCAAAAAGATATTCTAATATTTACCAGCTTCAGGAATGGAGAAACTAAATTATGTTTTCGAAGTTCTCAAAAATCCTGAAGAGGGGAAACTGCAATGTGCATTCCTAAACACAGTACCTTGGTAGGAGAGCATGTGTGAAGTATTTGGTTTTGCCTAGACTTAAAAGAAAACAGACATAATTACAGGTAGTCCGTTGCATCCAGCAAATACAGGGATGGAAAAGGGAAGCAGTTTTGGTACCAGTCGATCTTAACGGTGTAGACTCTGAGGTGCCAACACTGTCCATGCAGGTGACTTAGCTAAAGAGAGAGGGATGACTTGGCTTAACCACAAAGTCTTCAGGATCCTTCTGCAACAGTGAATGGTAGGGTTGGGGTACCTAGCAAATTTTAATCCAGGGGCATGTCTCTAGGGGAGACATGGGCAGCCCACACATAACCAGCAGGCTGGGGACAGGAATGGGACTGAAAAGACAAAAAGAGCCATGTGCAAGCACTCCAGATTCTTATAGATATTATATATCAAGAGAAGCATAATAATTGCAAATAGCAGATTCTCAGTTGTTTCGCACAGCTGTGAATACTTGTCTCTAAAACCAGCCATGAGATGAAGGCGTGTAAGAAACAGCGGTTTTCCAAAACTGTCCTCCAACTCATGCGGAGAGGAAATGCAGAGTGTGTTTTAGAAGCTGGCTGAAGGAAATGTTCTTAACTTTTTCCTGCCTTTTCCCCTAGTGGCTTCTTTCCTTAATATCTCAGTCTTTAAGAAAAACTCATGTTCTAATGTAACAAAAATATAGTTATTCTCTATTTTTAGAAATTCCATAAACAAGTCTAATAACCAGGGAATTATGGTGATCAGGAAGCTCAGATTGGCTTTGGATATCAAACAGAAATAGATGTGGACTTGACCAACTGAAGATCCCATAAAGTGCATTTCTTTTTCCTTTTTTTTCTCTTTTCCTGGAACTATTATGATTTCAGGAGTTTGGGATCGTGTATAAATAAATCTGGCCAGCAGACTTGGCCAGACATTTGGAAAGATCATTTCTTGCACTTTTTTTGAAGAATGACTAAAATTAAGAATTAGAAGTTTTACTGATATCTGTAAAACATTCATGGGTGTTTTTGTTTTGGTTTTTGGGTTTTTTTAATTATATTTCCCAAATACTAAGCTAAGGTCCAGTAGTCATTGGCAAATCCAGTCCCGCTCTTGGGAGAGATAAAAAAGAAAGCATAAAAAAAAAATAACCCTTAAGGGATAAACAATTTCAAGAGCAGAAAGATGATAAAAATGAGGCAAAAGCAATATGTGAGCTGGCTTTTGGTAAAAAGTTTCCTAATTGCTGGCTTGTTGGTCTGTCTAAACTCAAGGAGCTTCAATGCTCGAGGCATTTAAAGCCAGACTGCCAAAGCATTGGAGAGCAGATAAATACTGCCCAGGGTTTAGGGGGAGGATAAAGGCTTCAGGAGCCCATAGAGTTTACTCCATTTCTAAGTTGGCATCACAGACCTGCTCCTTGGTACAGCTTTTCTCAGTCTTAGCAAAAGGCTGGGGTGAGTGGGGTGCCCACCAGCCAGAAGGCCTTTTGTCCTACCTGGTATAATAAAGATCATTGGAGTTCATTAGACTCTCAAATCCCTCTCAGTTTACCGGACTACCTATTCTACCTTGATGGTGATACTGGTCTTCAGGAGCTAGTAAAGTGGGCACTGTATAAAAGGGATCCTGTGTGGGCAGCCATAGATGGACTGTGCAGGAAGACACCAACCAGCAGCAACCACTGAAGCACCAGGAGGGTTGGGGCTGCAGCAGGACCCGGGCTGCAATATGCCAAGTATATGCACAGACACTGGAAACCTGGAATCAAGCCCTGGCCCTAAACTAGGAAGCCCAGGGATGAATTCTGCTTTCCCACATCCTGTAATATTCTCTTGGACACAAAAGTGCTGGCTGAAAGAGGAGCAGAAGCCAGTCAGTGCTCTGCCTATTGTCCCCTTAGCTGGCTTTTTTTTTAATGGCAGGCCCAACTCAGAACATCTTCACAGTATTGGGCATATGAGGTTTTACAGGTTGGATTTTCAGGCAAGCACATGCGTTTTAGGTACGAAAGGAGCCTTGGAAGCTCCTTGGTGGATCTCTAATGTCAGAATTTAAAGCATGTGTGACGGCAGAGACTTGTGTACCTAGAGCAGTTGATAGGCACAAGCAGACACACTGAGTGAGCTTCTGAGTTTGGAGCGCACTGAGACACAAGCTCAGTTGACCCTTGGATGAGGAAGAGACTATTTATACATATGCAGTGGAAAAGAATAGATTGTACTGTATGTAACAGCTTTGCAAAGTGTTTGAGATATAAATATAGTCATTCCATTGGGTCCTTCCTCCAAAATGACAGCTCCCTGATGAAAGCTGTGTTCGTGTCAGGGTCTGTAGATCAAAGTCATGTATAGAAAGGTTAGGTCAAGGTTGCATTTGGAGAGAAAGTTCCCTGTGTGGATGCTTTCAGAAAGGCCAAATCAGATAAAGGCTCCCTCTTTCTAACTAGTGTTCAGAAATACCTGGAGAGAGATATGCATTGGATTGACACAAAAGGATAGCAACACCAAAAGTATTTATCTCTCTTCTACAATCATGCCTGTCTAGTCCTGGCTGAAAGGGTAGAGTAAATGAGTTCACTTCAGTGTTACTTGGTGTTTCCTCATCTCTGGTGAGCTATTATATGTTCCCTCAAATGCAGACACAGCCTTGAGTGATGGACCAACTTCTTTAAAGATGCTCTGCTGGCAGGAAAGGACCTTACAGCAATCAGTGCTTTTAAACCAGCTCTTTGTTGCAAAGCTCTCCTCAGGTGAGGATTAGCTTCTGATCCACCTTTTCTGCCTCCCTGGCCCCAGTATTCAGCACAGTGTTTGGGGAGGAAACTTGTACACTGTGCAGTCAGCTCTGTCAAAGACCCTCCAAGGAATGGAACTTCCTAAATTTTTTTTTTTTTTTTAATCCCAAACCTAGTTTTAACTCCCCCCCCCCCCCCCCATGGAATTTCACTTTCTCAGGAAGGGTTTTAGCTGCGAACATGAGT
>JAWMRA010000023.1:9943319-10038794 GCA_035584735.1 Pseudotriccus pelzelni | reverse complement strand
TGATGAGTGGCCTCAGCAGCTGTGGCCAGCAGGACCCAGTACCCTTGGCTTCAGAACCAGTGTTTGTTGGGCCATCGATTCCCTCTAGAGGGCATTGGTCACACAGACACACACACACGATCATGGATGCCAAGACCCAAGCATGGCCTTCCAGGTTCTGTAGTGGTCAGCTGAAAGTGGGGAAAAAAATGAGTTTGGCAAATTTCATCTCTTATAATATTAAAAGTATAAAGTCTCAGGACCTTTCAGCCCTTCTCCAAAATGAAATTACAAACCAAATAAACCCACTTGTGACCGATGATGGGGCTCTCTGAGTAGAAGCTAAGCTTTTCAAATACTCGTGTTTTACTCCTGCAGTGTGTGTGCAACATGAGTTGGACAGATGTCATCTGCATGCTCTTCTTTATGCTAAGTGGAGAAAGGAGTCCCAGAGTGATGAGCACAGAACTGCTGAGTCCTGCTAGAAATTCAAAGTGTCTCTTCAAAGTATCTTTCATACCCAGTCATAAGGAGATGATGGGTTCCTCATGAATTCTGGTCCTAAATTGCTGAAGATGTTTTGAAGACCTTAATATGTACTCAATCAAGACTAATGAAAGAGAGTAGGTGCACTTTCCTAATAATAGTAGGATCCTTGGCCTCTACTCTTGCTAGAAAGTAGGATCATGATATATTTATACACCAGCATAAACTATTTTTCAGAGAGCTTTACCCCTTGAGCCAAAAATGTCTTGGAAACAGAAGTTGAAGTGTTCAGAAACATCCTCTTCATCTGATACCTGCCATAAGCCCCGTCACATCAGTGCTATCCAAATATCTCATGGGAATAATGCTGCCAAACAGTTTCATGCCTGTCTGGAAAATTGCAACATGGTCAGAAGAGAGGACCTTGCTCCTCATTAAATGCAACTTGAGGAAGTTGATTAAGCAGAGCTTTTTCTAGAAGAGCTCGTGATCAGGGGTGCTGCTCACACAGCTGAACCCCTCAGAAGACCAAAAATGCATGGCCAGGCCACTCCTTACATAGCTGCTGGAGATTTCTGGCAGGCTTACACAAACGAAAGGCTCTGGGGCTTCTGCTTGTTCTGCCTGACATGGATGGGGTCCTACTGAAAGCATCTGGAGAACACCCTTGGTCTGTTGGTTACATCTGGCCCTGTGGGCTAAGGAGGGCAGAAGCAGCAAGGGCCCTGTGGTGGGGTCTTCTTACATGTCCCTTCCCAAATTTGTTCCTGATATTTTATCTTCCAGTCAGTAGGTTTGCCTCACCCCTTCCCTCTGTCTTTTAGGGAGTTAATATTTTGAAATTCTCCCGGTGTTGTTTGAGGTTGTTCTG
Organism: Pseudotriccus pelzelni; assembly: GCA_035584735.1. Classification (NCBI taxonomy): domain Eukaryota; kingdom Metazoa; phylum Chordata; class Aves; order Passeriformes; family Tyrannidae; genus Pseudotriccus; species Pseudotriccus pelzelni. Next base: position 10,037,458 of record JAWMRA010000023.1, on the reverse strand, counting down.
TTGGTTTGGGGTTTAATTCTTTCCTTTCCTGGAAATGGTATGGTTTGGGGATTCTTCAACTAGATATGGTTTTAGATGAGTTAATGCTTGTAAGAGGCAGATTTAATTTCACCTAAAACTAGAAAAAAACTAAAGGTATAAGCTGATAAGCAACATTTCTATCTATTGCTTGTTTCTAAATTATCTATGTGTCTAACTTGTGGTTTTGGAGAAGAGTAAGATAATTTTATTTTTGACTGCAGCTGAATTCTTGTGGTATAAGTAAAGACTTTGATTGTTCTTGTTTCCCCCTTGGGTACACAACATTGCCAGCTTTCCCTGTGCTATTGTCTAGTCTGCACAGTGCTCCCGTGTCTCCTGGGATTTGTCTTCACCTTGAACTGTGCAGGCCTTTGTATATAAGAATCTGTCTCACATTTTCATTGCCTATTTCTAGACTCTTTCCAGGTTTGCCACAGGGTTGGAACACAATGTTTTGGGCAGTATAAACTATTGCTAAGAATAGAAGCTTCATTATTTAATACAGTGATGAATTGAAGTAGACTGCTGGGCAGCAAATAACCAAGGAAAGGGATGCCAGCAGTTGCAATAGTTCATACCAGCTCTAATTACTGCTATCAGTTTATATTCAGATGGATCAATTTGGTCTCCATGCCAAATCTATTCTTTGCACAATCCAGATGAAGGCAATGAAATTGTGCCTTGGATGAATCTCATGCCTCGATCCAGACTGCTCTGCAGTTGGCAAGAGGTTTCTATTTGTCTTGCATGTTTGCCTTGGTCTCTCAAACCACACTGCTGGATCCTACTTGGTTTTTAATAGAGGAGGGTAAAAGTGACACTCAAGTCACCACTAAGGGTGTATATTATATACACCTGAGAATCCTGAAGAGAAGATTTCGTGGAAAGGGAGGGACTGCTGTTGGGGGAATCATTGTTATTTCAAAGGGGAGAAGCTGGGTGGGAGCACACCTGCTTGCTACTTGGTACGTGAAAGGGAGGAATATGCAATTATGTGGTGGTTTGGGGCAGTTGAAATGTATAATGTGTACTGCTGATGACAGCAGTTGCGTTTTCTTAGCAAATAAGTTAGTTCCAGATTGCTGGCTGAGTGTGTGAAGGCAGTGTCTAGTCTGACTTTCAATTCTCTAAATCTCTTGCTTCCTCTCCAAGTTTGATTCCGTCTGCCAAGTATGTATTTTGAAGGAGCATATGCTGTCGCGTCCAGAGGAGAAAAAGCTCTGCAACCTGCTGAAGTCCTGGTAGAACTAGCAAGGACACTTCTTCCTCACTTCTGACCTCACAGCCCTTCCACAGGGGCTGGCCAGAAAAGCATTTGGCCTCCATTCTCCTGCTAACAATGGCTGTGTTCTGTTAATTCTCTCTTGAGTGACAGCCATTCCCTAAAGAAAACATTTTCATGACTAAGGCCAGCCTAATCTAGTCAAAATTTACTGCTTTAAAATATACAGGATGGATCCCTCACATGGTATAAATTGACACGGTGGTATCCAAGTCACACTGTGGCTCCGGCCCATTTGTTTGAAGTGGTTTTCCCTTGGATTCATTGCCTTGATTTACAAGTGATCTGTGGATTTTATTCATGACTTTCAGGAGTTGAAGGGCTTTGATTTCACAGAAAGGGTGAGGTTGGAAGGGACCACAGTGGGTCATCTGTTCCAACCTCCCTGCTCAAGCAGTGTCATCTTAAAGCACATAGCACAGGATTGTCTCCAGAGTGTTCTGGAATGTCTCCAGTGAGGGAGACTCCACAAGTCTGTGCAATGTGTTTCAGTATATGGTCACTGCACAGTAAAGAAGTTCTTGCTCATGTTCCAGTGGAACTCCCTGTCCCTCAGTTTCTGCTCAGTGCTTCTTGTACTATTGCCTGGTAGCACCAACCAGAGCTTGGTCCATCCTATTGACACACCACCTTCAGATACTGATAGACATTGGTGAGGTCCTCTCTCAGCTGTCTCTCCTCAAGGCTGAACAAGCCCAGCTCCTTCAGCCTTTCCTCGGAGAGATGCTCCAACCCATTAATCATCTTTGTCACCCTCCACTGCACCTGCTCCAGGAGCAACATGTCTCTCTAGTCCCAAGGAGCCCAGAACTGCACACAGTGCTCCAGATGTGCCTCACCAGGCCTGAGTAGAGGGGCAGGATCACCTCCCTCAACCTGCTGGCAATGCTCTCTAACGCACGACAGGATCCCATTGATCTGCTTGGCCAAAAGGGACACTGCTGGCTCAAGGGACAGCTTGTTGTACATCAGGACCCCCAGGTCCTTCCCAGCAGAGCTGCTTCCCTGTGCTGGTGCCTGGGGTTATTCCTCCCAAGGTGCAGCACCCTTCATCTGCCTTTGTTGAAATTCAGGCCATTCTCCTCTGCCCATCTCTCCAACCTGCCGAGGTCCTTCTGAAGGGCTGCACAGCACCGACATCCTACAGTAGCAGCAGTTGTTTCTCCATGACTGGAACCTAACAACTTGACACGTTCCTAGGCGCATCTATCAACAGCAGCTGTAAAAATCAGAGTGGGAAAGGAGTCAGACCCCTTGATAAAAATTCTACATCTTTCCCACATTTTTGCTCTTGCTAGATGCAGGGCTTTTCTATATATTCAGGATTTCATTTCTGCTTGGTCTTCTGTAGTAAGCATGGCCCAAAATAATTGAAGGTTATTCACTGTATCACATGGATTTGGAACAAAGCCTTGTTTGTGGATCCAGATCCTGTTTTCAGAAACCAGACCAGGAGATATTTGGCTCCAGAGCAGTACTTGGTACCACTGCTGGCAGAGGTTTTTGGGTGCTGAAGTGTCTGTCTGCAGGGAGTGGAGGAATGATGCACTGTAACTCCTGGGCAGTAGGAGAGTAATACTTGCTGAGTTCAGGTAACTGCAAGACCATCATAACACAATGTCCACTCCCACGACAGAACCATCTCTGGTGCTCAAACTCCTTTTGGAAAAGTTTACCCATCCAAGCTATTTTCTTGGCTGTGTGTCTGAATTATTTTTCAGTTTATACCCAACTTTGGGGGGATGAGAGGGGGGGGGAAAGGCAGAGTTAATCACCAAACAAACTCCTACTCCCATCTAGCTGCTTTTTGCTTTTAAGGAAATGAAGTAATATTTATGTGCAGAGGTAATCCAGAAATGTGAGCTCCTGCCAAGACATTTATTTACACAAAGCTTAAGGGAGGTGATATTTGTGTGTGCCCAAAGCTTGGGCAACTACCTCACCTTTAGAAGGAAGGTGGCAAACATTTCAGCCTTGATACCATCATGGCAAAAGCTCATCGCCAGCAAAATTTAGTATTCTTTGCCACCCTGCTGTGCCTGGGAGCACATAGGGCAGTCTGTACTCACCCAGACTTCTTACTGCAAGTAACATTATGAATTATTGCACAGCTGAGATGGAAAAGTATTTAAAAATACCTTTTGAACTGTTTACCTTCCATCCTGGCTAGTTTGTTCAATATGACTATTTTTGTTAAAAAGGGAAAAAAAAAGAAAAAAAAAAAAGAGGGAAATCAAAACAAAGCGAAAGTTCTATGCAGAAGTTGCCCCAGAAGCATGAACAGGGCTGTTGACTTTCTGCCTGAGTCCTGTATTTTATAACCATGAAAAATTGTTCCTTTTAACCACTGTTTGCCTTGATGTATGGGAGCAATGAAATAGGAAATGTGTTGCAGTGCCTGAAGACGCTGACATGTTTCTGAGACTTTTGATAATGTATTTGTTAAAATGTTTTTCTGTCTTTGGATTATACTCCTTTCTTTTTTATTATTGGCAAATAACAGGAAAATCAGATGTGCACTGTGATTGTTCTTACTTCTTTTTTTTAGCATTTTATCATTGCTGTAATCAGGGCCCAGGAAACTGATCCTTCTTGATCTTTATTAGCTGTTTTATTTGCCAAGTACTTTATTTGTTAAGGTACTTTACAACCAAATTTAAGAAGTTATTGATGTTCTCCTTGTGCTACCTTTGGGACTAGATAGTTATAATGTAGCATCAGAGGCCTGGGGGTTAATTTTTATGAGGTGCCCCTGGCAAATGAAAATCACCGACCAACAGTTCTGTTTCACCAGTCCCATCAATTTTAGTGGAATACATCACATTTTTTGGAGGAGCTGACAGAATTAAGGAATTTGTCAAAATGAGAAGAAACTCATCGTGGGCCTTACCTGCTGCCTTTATGCTTAGATATCACCCTAGGGGCTCAAGCTGTCAGTAAGCATGCAAGATCTTCACCGGTTTTGCCCTGAGGTGAGGAAAAAGACTGTGACTGAAGATCGTTTCCTCTGAACACCAAGACTTGGAAGACAAATTACACAGCGACTCCGAGGCCAAACCATAAACTATATTCCCTTGCTGACCTCAGCTTCTCAAAGTCAGCTCTCAGCATAAACAACTTCAGGAAAAGCCACTTGCCCAATAGGAGTCTGTGCTTACTAAATCAGCATCTGCCCTCGTGCCCATTGCTTCCTTTTTGGTAAATTGAGGAACAAAGCACTTTGGAAAAGGCGCTTTGCTGGAAGATGAGTTGCCTGGAAAAGGCAATGGGAGTTCATTCTGAACACTTGAAATGTGTAAACTACTCTGTACTTAATAAACACGGTATATTAATTTTTAGCTCTTCCTTGTGTTAGGGTAGTTTTTGCAGTTCGTCTGCATGACCCCAGATCTGTAGGTTCTCTAAAGGCAAAAACTATAATTTAGGAAGTGGGTTTTGCTTCTGGAGAGGAAGTAAGTGTTGATTTCATAACTTTTAGTGTCACCCACTGTTTAGTTCGGTGGACACATAAAGATGGCTGGAAAACCCAAAGGCAGCTGTGCAGATCATGGCATGAGGTTGCTATTGCTAAAATCTCTTGTTGTATCTTCAGAGCATTTTCCCTGTTTCTCCTTCTCCCCTCACCCTGAAGTCTGAAAACAATAAATGTTTTCGTATTTTTTTCAAAATGGGCAGTATTTAATTGGCTATTATTCTGATAAAAAAAAGTCAACTATGTACTGTAGCACTTCATGAGAAAAGAATGGCACTGGGAGCATGGAATGTTCAGCAGACTTTTCTAGCCCAGAAGAAAGCTTTAATAGGAGGAAAAATAGTTTCTAATCAGAATAGGAAGCAAAAGACGGAATTTTGAGCCATATAGTAGAAAAATATTCTGAAGAGATTTCAAATAAGCAACAACATAAAATGTCAACACTACCTAGCAAAAGAAAGGAATCAAAAGAATCAAAAGAAAATATGTCAAAGTAGCAGTTTTCATTTTGAAATGACATTTTGAAATTAAAAACATTTCCTATTGAGATGCTGCCTTTACCCCAAAAAACTCTCAATTGAAAAATTTAATAAAAACTGATATTTTCCTTTGGAAAAACTTTAGTTCAGCCTGACCTGTGTTCTCTGAAGAAACTTGTTTTATTCTGAAACCTAACTAGTGTTAGGTAGGATATAGTAAACCACATTTTCAGCTTGCTTTACTGTTTGTCTAAATGTGGTTTTTTCCTTCCTTACAACATTCTGCTTTCCTGAGCATTTGGAAATCTCTTTCCAGAGTTATTATGACATGTGACAAAGGAGTTACATTCAGGTGTTCTTGTGTAACTTTTGCTCATTTTCTTTCGTTCTTCTTAAACTAAATCAAACTTTGTTATAAGGTAAATGTCCATGCTTTGCTGGTCTTGAAACAAGATGTTATGAAGTTATTAGAAAGGAAAAAGGGAACAGAATATCCAGATGATAAATACAAGTAGTGCCTAGTGGAAAAAGGCAAGGGGGGGTAGGGGGGGAAGAGGAAATAGCTGTGAAAACACTTTTTGAACAAATAGCTGTGCTTTAACTTTGTATTGTAAGGTTGCCTGGATACACTGGAAGAACAGGGATCCTTCTATATATATATTAGCTAGTTTAGTGTTTACTGCTGGAACCTGGAATGTAACTCCAAGCACTATTTACAAATGTTTGGGATGAAGTAGTTCCAGAAAACCAAACAAAGAGAGGAGGGAGGGAAATTAACCCAAACTTGCTGTTTCTGTTTTCCCCATCATGTTGCTATGTATAATCTAAAATAGCAGGTAGATAGTAGCTTATGTAACTGAGCTGGAGGAAAGGGGAAAGTTGCAGGAGCTGTTGTAGAGCTGGACTAGTGCAAGAAAGGGTCTATGGCAGGTGAACCTGCATGCAGAGCAGAGGTGGAGAGTCCATCCTTTAGTAAGGCAGGAAGGGATTTGTGAGGGAAGACTCCTGCTCAGGATTTGTGATGGGTTCATGGAACTACATACTGCCCTGGGCTGGGGGTTGGAAGCCTCCTGTGTGCTCCTGCTTGGTCACTCCCTCTGCCCCAAGCACCAGTGTGTGCACTGAAGTGACAGGCCATGTTTGTCTGTCTCGTATCCCCTTCTCTCCCTTGGTGCTCCTTGCAGGGCTGTCTGTGCCGTGGAAGTGTTTAGGTGTGTGTGTGACGTGGATCTCTGTGGTGCTCTGTGCTTCTGGGTGTGCGAGCTGCTGAAAGTGTTATGTTTGGGATCAGCCACTGAGAGGTTTGTGACAGTCCTTAGTTCCTGGGAGGTTTATCTCTGTTTCTGGTTGCAGAGAGTGTGAGTACTCTGCACTGTGAAAAAGGATGCCCCAATTGATCTGGAAAGCAGATTATGCAGTATTTTGAAGGCAGAAGGGAATAGTCCTTCTGCAACTTAGATCTAGGACACTATTCTTTTTTCCTTTTTTTTTTTTTAAATGGAAGCTCTGAATCTCCTTGGTTATGTTCTGCTGTGATTGTATCTAACCACAGAGTAATAGGGAGGCACTTCCGAGATGAAAAACTCTTTGATCTTGGCATCACTTAATGTTTCGTTTAATCTGATTTTATTGACTGATCTTCCTTGATCTGAAAAGGAACATGTTCTTCCATTTAGCTCTTAAATTCACATTTGAATTGAGACTTTGTGTTGATACACTTCAAAAAAAAAATAATTTCAGGGTTATGTGGGAGTGTCACAAATGGTCTGTGCTGTATGTCACAGCCATGTGTGATTTCCCAGTGGACAGAGCTGTGCATCAGACTAATCCCTTGTGCTCTGAATCCACCGATCCCTACAACCTCAGTCATGATGAGTCACCATCAGCTTTTTTTCCTGTAGTGGTTGATGACATGTGATGAAATATTCTAATTCTGCCCAGGATGTGGCAATGATGCATCTTCACTGACTACTTCATTGTAGTCTTTTGTAAATCTTTGGAAAATGCTATTTCAGGAGCCCCCAGACAGCCAGATTTTAAAGATCCTTTGCAAGACAAACACATTTGATGATCATATTTTAGCTCTGATAGTCACTTCTGCTATGCTGGGGCATATCTTGTACCTTTCTACCTTGAAGAGTTAGCAAGAGGTGTCAAATGCATTTAGTGTAGAGACATCCCACTTCACCTGTCACTGCTTGGCTGTGATACACATTTAGGTCTGCACATTTTCCTCCCAGTGAGGCCTCCTTGGTGCCAGCAGAAATTCAGAGTGAATTTGTGCAGGGGCCATGAGTTTAAGTTGGATTTCAGTCCCCTTGTGCTTGCTGGAGACAGGTTTACTGTTGGTAGGGTTACAAGGACTGCTCATAGCTTAAGGGGCTTCTCACTGCCAGTCTGTGCAATGAAACCCATTAAAGGTCTGACATGGATCCTCAGACTGGTCTTCAGCTCCTGCAGCTTCCACTGCTGCCTCAGATTCTCTGCCTGTTTTGTGTGTAAAAATGAAAAGCTTCATTTTTCAGACTGTCAAAAATGTTTTTCATCAGTCCTCACACTAGAAAAATTGGTAGCCAGTGAAAGCCAAACATTTGAGATGTTAACCTCCGACGGGGAAGCACCTGCTGTAAAAGTGACTCTTATGAATGCTGGTTTTGTGAGAGCAGAAAGATGTTCTTGGGTTTTGTAAGTATGTCTCGCCTACATACCTTCAGCATATCTGGTCCTGCCCACGCTGCAGGCTGCAGCCTTGTGTAGAGATGCTCAGGATGTCTGGCTACAGTGTCAGGCAGTTTGCTGCACCCTCGTTTACCCTTCTTGGCTTTCCTTAGCTGTGGCCAAGCATCCTGGAGAGCTCTCAGAGCTTGCAAACCAGGTGACTCTCTGGGTTTCTGCTGGTGTAAACTACATCAGACAGAGACGTGACCTGGTAACCTCTCAAATGGGCAGAGTTCTGTGGGCAGACACCTCTAAGGTGGGTGAAATTATCCTGACAGAAGTGTTTTTTAAATGCTAGGCCTTATAATACTGCAGGACATGGAAAATGTAGGGAGAGGATGGGATGGTTTTAGCTGATCAATACCAAGTGCAGCTTTGCTATCATCAGATGGGCATTAGCAGCACTTTGCTGCTGTAATGGGGTGGTGTCCTTCTGCCAGGGACGTGTTTTACATCTGGCATCTTGACTTTTATGGCTCTGGTAATGAAGTGTTTCTTTTTATTTTCATTTCTGTGTGGATGTTTGTGTCATGTACTGTCCCAGCAGTAGAAATGATGATCAAATTAAAAAGTACATCACAGAGAGAACTGAAGGGTGTTCATTCATTCACAGAGGCGCTGGAACACTACAGTTGGCTTTATTCTGCCCTAACACACTCTTTAGAGGAAGGAATTTTGGGCACTGGCAACACAGGTTTAAAAGGCTACAAGCAGATTAGGGAAATAATTGAGAAAAGGGTGAGCTGGTAGGAGATAGAGCAAGTAGGCTCCTTTTTAATGCTTGGGGAATTAGTTCACTTATGTTTTGCTCTTCAAATGAATTGAAATGTTTGTCTGCCTCAAAGTTTGTATCACCTTACAAGCAAGTTCACCTAAAGAAAACGCCAGCCTTAGCCAAGTCAGTACAAAAGGAAAAAAAGGGGGAAAGAAATGAAGAGATCAGAAAAGGAATGTGTTTGGGGGAACTCAGGAAAGTGTTCTGTGTTAGCCAGTGAATCTTAAACAATATTAACTTCTTAGCAACAATGATTCTGTTTTGTTTAACTAACAAAGGATATTGTAAGCAGATACGTGCATCTCAGGCAGATAAGGTTTGTGTTGGACAGTTCTTTTATTGGCCCAACATTTGGTAATTCACTCAAATTTAGCTATGGGACAAGAATTATGCATATTTGTTTCTGAGGCAGAGGTTAGACATAAGGCTCCCAGTAATTTTCCAGTTCCTTGCTAAATTTAAATCTTAATAGAGTGGGGCCCAGCCTGTCATCTTTATGTTTTCATGCCAATCCCAATGGAGTGGGGAACCAAAAGGGTAGAATTTAACCCGTCTCTTCCTCTCAAAAGAAGAGTAGCACTTTTGTGTTTGCATTTCTTTTCTGTCCAATGTCTCAAAGCATGTGAATATTCTCTTTATGTCAGTGGAAAATCAAGGCATGGAATAATTCAGTCACTCTTCAGCCCATGATGTCAGAGCTGCGAGCAGGTTCATTGCAGCCCACACAGTGAGTTGTAGGAACACTTCCTCTGTGAAGTCCTGCATTTAAGTACTATAACATCCTATATAGAAGAATAAACCGAAGAAAAAACTGTTGAGTGATTGTTACCCTCCGAGTTTCACAGGAGGCCAGTGGCCCAGGCTGGGAACAAACCCTGGGAATCCTGGACTCCATCCCTGTATTAAATTGCTATACGTGCCTTCCCTGCTTTGAGCAATCATTTTTCTTGCTAAAGTAACTTCTTTTAAAGTATTTGAATTGTCAGCTGTCAAGTATAGAACAATTTTTTTTCATTTCATCTCAGGTGGCTGAGGATTCCCTTAGTTCTACTGCACTGAACTGTCCCCAGTGTAACAGCTGCCCCATTTCACTCCCAGCCACAAGCAACTGGATTTTGTAGGGTTGGAGGCTAAACTTCTTCTCTTGCCACTTCCCTCTGTCTTCATAGTTCAGGCAGGAAAATAGGATAAAACTGGCCAGGTTCTTGTTGCTAATGAAAGTCTTTTCTATCAAAAAGGAAGAAAAAAAGCCACTTGTCTGTGCTCACCAGCTTAAATAAGCAGTGGAATTCATTCCTTAGTAATCAGGGAAATTAAATAAAGTGAGGAGACAGAACATAAGGATGTAAACTTAATTATTGAAGTTCTGTATTAAATTTCTGGATTAGGCACACAAGGAAGACATGCCTTTCATGGGAAAATGCCTTTTAACTTGTCAGTCTTAGTGGTGAGAATTCTCTAAATGGAGAATTTCTTTGTCTGTGTAGATGTAAATGTCACACAAATTTTATTGAGCCACACCTGGACAAACCCCAAAATTTCCAAAGCTCTGAGCTGAAATGGCCAGCCTTTCTCTTAGCTTCTCATCCCAAACCATTAAAACTGCTGGTTTGTATTAACCTGTCTCAGGGGTTTTGTGAGGATTAGTTTATATTTGCAAAGTATTCGTGGCCATGCAACATATTAATATCAAGAGCCAATTCCTTCCTGTTTAACTTGCATGACCTGATAAAGGATGCTGGGTTTCCTCGCTAATCTGCATCTCATAACACAGCAACCTTCTTCTGTTTGGCTTCTCCTCTCTTCAGCTGTTGGACAGGAACAGCAGAGCCTGAACTCAGTTACTCATGATGATTTGCCCTTTCAGAAGAAGGGAAAACGGGGAAGCTTGTGCAGAAGAAAGTGTGTGATGCTGCTTAGGTCTTGAAATGACGAGAAAGTTGCCCTGCAAAAGAAAGCAAATACAGTGCTTTCAAAAAGGTGGATTTCTGAGCATAAATGTTAGCTCAGAGCAGCCTCCCTAGCCTCTGCTTAGTGTTAACAGCTTCTGCCTCAGAGTTGAGGGGCTCATTTGAAAGCTTGTTTGCTTTTTCACATGTATCAAATGATCTGTTACTATCAGTACCCATAAATCTGTTTGATTTCTACCATCTTGTGAAATACCTGTTTTGATAATCTCATTGAAACTGGGTCATTGAAGATACCTGCCAGAGAAAATGGTTTTCAATAGGTCTTTTTATTTCCTCATTCACTGTAGGGTGAAGCATCAAAGGGTGAATTTCCTCCCTGGTTTTAACCTTCGTCAACTTCTGCCCTGCTATATAAAGATTGTTACTGGTCAGTGCAATTCTTTGCATATAAAGTACAACATTACAATATTTCTTCTAAATAAATTTCTGCTACCTTTCATAAACCAGGGCCTGGGCCTTTTCGGTTGGGGTTGTTTTGGGTTTTTTTTGGTTTTTTTTTTGGTTTTTGGTTGGGCTTGGGTTTTTTCCTTCTCTGGGGAGAGGTGAATGCCCTTTTTCTGGGACAGCCGTGGTCAGGCCAGTCTCCTGAGGCTTTTGACTCCCACTGGCATGACCTCAGTTCTGCATTGCTCTCTGCCCTAATGCTTTTCAGAGCTTCCCAAAATCATTAACCCTGTGAAAAACCTATTGGTGATGACCCAGGGCAAGTTAGGCACCACTGATTGTGGGATCGTGGAGGATGGTGCTCTGGCCTGGTGAAAGGTCGTTCATTTTGCCTTCAGAAATTATGTGGGAAGGCTGGAATGGGGAGAGCCAGCAGCTCTTTGCTGGTGTGAACCTCAGATGGGGGAGGCGTTTTGGTGCAGAGGCAATGGCAGATGTCACAAGCATCTGAGTTATGATAGGTATGCCAGACCTTGGCTGGTGTAAACTGATACAGACCTCAGTGAAGCTGGTCTAGTTCAGCTGAGGACTTACCCCTTGATGCTTAATAATGTAACAATTTTATGGACAAAAAATACAATAATGGGGTTTTTTTTATTGCCCTGCAGCCTATTCCTGACTTGTGTCAGCCATCAGATTTACTTCTCTGGGGAATATATCTTAGGTGAACAGATCTTGAGACTTCATTCACCATTTTTTGCACAGTAACCCTGAACTTTCCTTTTTTCAAAGCTTGACTCAATTTTTTTCCTATCTGAGCCCCCTGAGCTTTTTCAAATTCCTCCCTTCAGTGGTAGTTTTCTTTGCAGGCTCTTGCCCAACCTTTCTACTCCTCCCCATCCATCTGGCTGTGCCACTCACATTTAGTTCTTTATATATCTCCTTATAAATCACTTTTGGTTTTTCTCTTACCCTTTGGCTTTTTTGGATGCATTTCTAGCCTGTAGCATCCTGGGAGCAAACTGAAGATAGAAATGTGTCCTGCCTCTGATGAAGGAAAGTTCCAATTCCTCTAGTCATGTGTTAGCTTCATTAATGCCATATTTTACTTCAAGCTTTGATCTGATCTACTTTCTACAGTCCATTTAATATTAACATTTTGCGGTGATTCGGCAGTGAAAATATCTTTCTTGTCATTTCCCTTTTCCCAAGCATTTATGTTTGCATTCTCACAGGTTTTTTCATTTAGTCCATAGGTTTATGAACTCCTTTTGAATTGAGCTTTTCCTGCCTTCCCTGGTGCTTGCAGCACCTCCTAATTTAGATTCAATATCTGACTTTAATTAATATGCTCTCTGCCCGCATTCAGATCACTACATCAGTCCACCAGGAGTAAAGGGAAAGGATGAGCCTGGAGCAACGTTTGCCATTGCAGGGGATCAGATGGATGAATGGCAATAAGCATTAACAGAGAAATTGTTAATATCAATACGCTTCTTTCCCAAGGCAAGTGTTGATGAGTTCTAAAGTCAGGCAAAATGATATATGAGTGTTTAGTCTCAGGTGGCATCTTTTGCAGATAAATTTGGATTAAGCTGCAATAAATTCACGGTCCTGCTTGTTAAAGCTGTCGTCAGAGTGTGAGGAGCCCAGCCAAGTTGTAACACAAGAGTGGATTAACATCTCACAATCTCCCTGGGATAAGGCAAACTCTAATCTAGCTGCATTGCTGGGGTAGAAGTAGGACATCTGAATGATGGAATGTGGTTTGTCATCAAAACCTAAGCCTCGATTAAAGATAACCCAGAGGTTCTGGAGAAACATAAATGAGCACACCAAAACCTCTCTGAATGAGAACAACAGAAGAGATGGAACCTAAAATATTCATAGCTGGGATTTGTCATGGTTTTTGGTCTTTTAGACCCTGGCCAGACTACTGCCAGTGCTAAGAGTTCAGTGCTTTGATCCAATTCCATAACAATCAATAGATTGCAAGGGCATCTTTTATACGTTCAACAAACCAGCAGGTGCCATTTGGAGATGGATTACTCTGTCCCTTCTATCCACATGTGCTTGGCATATGTTCCATTATTTATGTTCTCCACAGATAGATCAATACATCTATTGATCTGCTGAACAGGCTGGGTTTTTTTTTCTCCCTATCATTGTCATAATCACAGAGCTGACTGATGACTTTATTACTTTGTTTAGATGTGTTACGCTTTCAACTTCTTTAACTTCACCCCAGAATTAGAACAAAGGCTAATCCAAGCTCACCTGTTTTTTATCTGGAAGTTTGTGCATGTGTTTTGTGAATGAAGACAGCCTGGCAGATAATCACATATGCCTCCCGATGAATGCAGTGTTATCTCACAACTGCACAAAGGCTCAGATGTCCATAGAATATAGAAATCCAAGGTACAGAGAAATACCAACAGTGTGCACATTGTGGCTTTGTCCTTTTGATACAAGTGAGGCAGTGAGTGAGAATGAGGTCCTGTGATAAAAACACCAATGTCCCAGTTTTTGTAGCCACCAGGCTCCTTTACAGCAGCATCTGCTATACCAAAATTGCTGCTGGTTTGAGAACTCCAAATCTCCATGGGTTTTTTGCATCTGCTTTGGCCAAATTCAGATGGTGAGGCAGCAATCCCCTGGTCCTGGGCTTGCAGAGGGGAAGATTGACTTGTTGTCTTGTGTGTGGGAGAGAACGGTGACAATTTGAAAGATCTAGGATGTTGCTGACTTAGTCAGGTAGAGGCATGTTCAAGGTAATATCAAGGGTCTAGTGTGCTGGTAAAAGGATAAAATGAAACCTTTTGTGTGATTGTTTAGAGGGAATGACTGAGGACTGCTTTCTGTGCTTCTTCATAGAAGGCTGTAGTTAAGAAAGCCACTGTGGCTTGTTGAAGGTTCAAATGAGGGAAGCAAAGGATTTTTTTATTCTGTGGTTATGTCAAGGGAAGGATTTGGCAGCAGACAGGCATGCTGGAAAATTGTAAAGTGATGGAGACAAAGCTATACTGACAACATAGAGTGAGTTGAAGGAAACTTTCCTTTAGGCTCACTGAAAAAAAACAGAAAATAAGTTTGACAGTTTTGTCTCTATTTGTTTCTTTTCTAAAATGGATTTCTTTTTCCTCCAAAGATTCTGCAAAAGAGGCAGGCACAAGCAGCAGACGCTTCAATTGCAAATTTAGAGAGCAAAGCTGTCTACCTTACGATTCTTATTCTAGAATCAGTCCCACAAAGTACCCCTTTGCAGGAAAATTAAGTTTTTAACACATCTTGTTTCAAAACTTACCATTGGAGAAAACTTCCCAGGCTGGGAATTCAGTTTGCAGCACAACAGAGGAGTGGAGTAAGATCTGAGGGGAGGGAAAGCATGGTGTGTGTAGACAAGATGGAACAAGTTGGAGCCTCTCCACCTGCCTGTTGTTAACTGCCATGCTTGAGCAAAACCAAACCACAAGCAACATCTAGAGACTTGTATTCTAAAACACTCTTTCTTTGTCCTCTCTGGCGTTTGGAGAGGCTGCACCTGACCTTTGTATGCACTGACTCTAGATGTGCCAAGCAAGCAGTTCAGTAGCAAACTAGGTGGAAATAATTATTTTAATTAGTGTAATTGGATTACACCAAAGTGTTTTTGGGGACTGCTGTTCTGGTTCAGATAAGTTGTTCAAACTGTCCTGGCTGTACATCGTTTCTAAACCAACACATTACGTAGGGGTTTAGGCAGGGAAAAGGGCATTGGCCAGAAAAATGCTTGATTTACTTCAGATTTGATATTTGATAACACAAGAGATGTAGGATGGATTGCATTAGGTTTTTACTAGGACAGCAGATTGTTTTTGTAAGCTGTCATCATGTGTACCTTGTTTTCTCAGGAAGTCATGAGGTTATAGGTATTTTCTTAACCTTTGTTTCTTGCTTGTCATCGACAGCTGAAATCCCATCACCATCCACTGTGGACAGAAAAAAACCAAAACTGTGTTGCACAGGACCTTACTTTTAAATGGGAGCAAGTCATCAATCGGCAATACAAAGCACTGAAGGCCAGTGTAGATTTTAGAGAGAAATAGTGGAGATCAGATTGAGACATGCCTGAAAACTTGGGTATCTTTGGCAAATTAGTTGCATCTCAAAAGGTATTTGACTGCAGCTGATTACATCTGCTTTCAATTAGCAGAGGAAATAACTAGCAAATCATCAGTGTTATTTCCCTCCACAGCAGCTTTTTTGAGGCAGCCTTCCATAACCTTATGTACTTGACAGCATATTTTAGCACTAACGCTTGGTATGGCTGTTTCCTCTCCTGAGAGAAACCGTGATTCTCACTAAGGAAACCCATTGAATGCAAGTAATCATTTACTGTAGCATGGTCCACTGCATTTCAACAGATCAGCGATTGCTAGTTGTGGTTGGTGGCTGAGATCAGACAACATCAACTGTAAAGAAACTCAAATTCAGAATTTCAGCATTGTTTTCATTCCTGGGCTTCTGCCGGTGTGTTGTGCAGGTTGAGACTGAATTTGGCTTTTGTTCTTTCATTCCTGTAGGTCCTCTAAATGAGATTAAAAGTGATGACATAGCTAATACCTGCTGCCCTCAGTGAGATTATAACAGGTTGCTTGAACACTACCTGATGGCCAGAGTAAATGTTTGGTAAAGATAAGTAACTGGATGATAAAACTAAATGCCTGTGGGTTATCCAAGGAAACTGAAAGGGCTGGCAGAAATCGTAAGAATGGTCTATTCACATCAACATCTAGTATTATATTAAACATACTAAGTTTGGGGTATGCTAGAACCTCTCTTTTTATTAGATCCTTAACAGTCAAGTGAACGTGGTTTTAGAAGAGTGGAATGTTTTAAACAAACATTGCTGACCTAGATTTTCAAAATGGGTGAGCTTGAGGACACTGTCTTCATTTTATGCCTCGTTAACTTAGCCTGTTCCTCAGAGTTTCCATGGAAACTACCTCTTTGGTGAGAGATAAAAAGTTTTGATGGGTCAAGTAAGAAAAAGGTAACAGGAGGTACTAGGGCAGAGAATGTGTTACAGAGCCCTAATGGAAGAAGGCAGTGAATGAACTTTGAACATAAGCAAAGGGATGATAGTAAAAAACCATAAATGTCAGTGCATTGACAGCAAGGATGATTCAAAGTTACTAAAGGATGTGAAAGTACAAACTTAACAGAGCATGACCTTGTTCTGATAGTTAATGAAGTTAAGCTGGGCTCAGGGTAGAATAACAGAGATCAGTCTGACTTTGTCATTATGGATGAATAAGCAGGGCTCCAACCCAAAATTTCAAATGTGATGGTGCTGAGAGAGTCTCCAAAGAGCACCAAGCCTAGTGCAGCTTTTGCATAAGGCACCAGTGGTAACAACACACTTCTGCCCTACAGTCCTATTGCACCCAGCCTATTTCTAGGTACATACTGAACTGTCCCTGTCATTCTGGGATTAATGGTATGAAGGTATCGTGATGTAACTACATGACTGTGTTACAGATTAAACTGTTCTTCTTGGCTGGTATTTTAAATTAGTCATAGGATGGTGTTTTCTAAGGACTTCAGAAAATGCGGTCAGTAGTCATTGTGCACTGATGTTCACTGGGAGTTCAGCTCTTAGTCCCTTTTTAAAAATTGCAGCCATGAAAAATGCTAGAAACCAAATTTTCCAGGAGTGCTTCCAAGCAGGTGCACGTGGTTGCAGGCTTAGCTACTTGACTTATTTGTACAAGCATGCTTTGTGCCTGGAATTCAGTTATTAGCAATCTCTAGTGCCCTGTAAGGAAGAGATGCAATACAAAATAAATGTTCATCATGGATATGGGGTGAGGAACAAAAGTCAGACCTGACGTAACTGTTGTCAAGTTGAATGTGTCCTTACATTGAATACAAAGTACTTTTTCCTTTCTTAAGTGCAAGCCCACCGCATCTTTATAATTTCAAAATAAAATGTTTCCATTCTGCTTCAGAAAAACTTCAAATTTGGATGTATTTCTTGTAGCTCTACATCTTAACAAATGTGATCTCAGTTTGTAAGTCAAAAGTGATATAAAGTGTTTAGATTCTTGTCACAACAGAAGATTTCAGCAGAACCAGACTGAAAAACATGCAGACAGTTGGGCATTAGAGAATGAAGAGCTGTAGGTGTGATTCTGGCTCTGTTATCGTGGGATCATGGATGATTTATCTGATACTTTTGTCAAGCCTATGTTTTCCAGTCTGTAAAGTAATATGATGGTATCTATATTTTCACAAGTAGCTCTTTTAAGGTCTAAGAGTTGAAAGTTCTGCATGTGTACGGGGGGGATCTATAACTAATACTGGCCAACAGTAGGATTAACTGCAAGTCAGAGGCCCTTGAGTGGTACTGTTGTTTAAAAGGAAATTAGCCATATTCTTGCTGTCTAGCTCAAGTGCCTTTTATTGCCTGAGTACAAAAGTCGTTATAAACAGAGCTGAATTGGGCTCCTGAGAGGGGGACAGGGTGTTGGAGCTTGTCTCTCTCTGCCTTTTTGCTTGCAGCTTTAGATTGTGGTCATGTAGTTGGCAGAAGAGAGATACAGAATGAAGGTGAGTCTGGCACAGCAGTCTGTTGAACACAGGCAGCTATTCCATGAGGCACAGTTGGCGTGAGTACTCAGCGCTCATCAAGTTGAATTCAAAAGCTGGAGTGTAAATTTGGCAAGCTTCAGATCAGCATCCTAGAGTTTAAAATAGTGCCAGCCCCTTGCCCTGTCATTGCACTCTGTTGGGAGCCAGCAAAATATGAGATGAATTGTGAAGGCTTTTAATGTGAGGCTTTCATTGGAGCTCTTGGCTAGCATAGAGCAATGGATCATTTCCAGGTCCAGGGAGCTCCACCAGAACAAAGACCACAAACCTGGAGACTAGTGTGCAAGACTCGATGGTCCTTCCAACTCTGAGTATTCTGTGAGATCAGCTTTGTTCCTTGGGCTTACCTTGTGAGATGCTGTTCATTGCTAGAAACATCCTTGTGAACTGATCAAGTGCCTTTTCACGGAACTTGGTCATGGGTGACAAAGCTAGCTGAGCTAGAGCTGAGGAATGATGCCTGGCATTACACACATTCCATATGTAAGCACCACAAAGTGAGACAGCTTGTGTAACCACACAGTGACACTGTTCTCTCTGCTTTGTATGTGATGGCCTTGCTGGTTTGTCCAGTGCAATGGTGAGCTCGCTCCTTAGAGCTCCTTGGTTAGTGTTGCCTGTGCACATTCTAGGCCCCATGCATCACTAAGCCTGACTTCACTAGAGATGACTGAACCTGAGATCCAGTTTCCTTCCCTCCTCACTTTTCCCAGGTGTAGAGGAGTTTGGGACTGGATGCCATTTCTGCTCAGTTCTGTCTGTATGTAGCAGGCTCTAAGGTCACCAGGGAAAGTGGCAGGTACCAGTCTAGACCAGTAGTCCATTTAATCCGTTATTTTCATGGTAGCCAGACCTTGGTGCTTTTATCGGTGCCTTGATTTATAAAGCTGTCTGGAACTTGATGAAAACACACAATAAGGGAGCTGTAGTGAGTCTGTCTGAGCTGAAGTGTCACAAGAAGAAGGTAAGTGGGGGCAAACCTTTTTTAGGGAGAAGTTTCTTGCTGACATGGACAGTTTGACTGGCCCAACACTGCAAAGGTTTTTCCCTTGCCTATTTTTTGATGTAGTGTAGACGGGTCATTTCAGGGGACTCCTGTTTATCTTTGAGCTTTCAAAGGATCATGAAAGCACAGAGCAGAACAGACATAAAATAACATGCATTTGTTTAACGTGATGGAGTATGTAGAACTGCAGAGTTACCTGCACAGCATGGAAAGGCCTCTTTCAGTTCTTATTTTCATAATTACATGGGCATGATAATTTGTAAAAGCTCAATTGCTGTATGCAGCCTTGAGGATCAAATGCTGCTCTCAATCCCATAAGCTTAATTAAAATACAGTTGTATGCTGATGTGTTAAAAATGTTGCTGAAGCTGCTCAAGTGCTGCAGCGATGTGCCTAGATGTAAAAGAGCTGGATACATGAAGGCATGACAAAGGGGATTGCTAGGTCAGGAGTTCTACAAATGGCTTATTGTAACTGTGGCTGTGTTGCCTCGTGTTTTTGCTATGTTTTGAATCAGCCTTTCCAAAGAAATCATTGAACTTGCTTTGTGCCTGAGCACAGTCTTGGCTTGACCACAGGCCAATTTGCCTCCTCTGGGTGCTGGTCCTTTACCTTCAGTATCCCGTCTCTGATGGCATAAGACAGATATTTTCAAGGAATATCCCTTCTTCACAGGGACAGGAACTGCTGGTTCACTGATTTCTTGGAAACTGGGCTTTTAAGGACAGGAAGATTGTGAAACACAGCCTGGAACATGCCTCTTTACCAGACCTCCTCCTGTGTCAGTTGTCACATGTGTAGGCAGAAGAGATCATGCAACACATGCTCTCTCAAGTCCCATCAGCTGGGGAGCAGTGGGATCTTCCAAGAGCAGTAATGGATTAGTCCCAGCTTCTCCACTGCACCAGCACTGTAAATATCTGTTACCCAAAGGCTATTTAGGAAGAAACCTGCCATGATAATGTCTGTATATCGAAAACAACATCTCATGACCAAATATTATGAAATCATCAGACCACAGAGAAAATAGCAGAAGTTGCTGGGGCAAATTCCTCCTCCTTTGCTTTCATGTGACTATCTAATCTACCCTGACCTGCCAAGTTACTTGAAAGGATGTTATTGTTTGAGCTTGGGATGTTAATATTATAGTATCTCTCTGTATTTGCTAGTGTGAGTACAGTAAGGAAAGCATATACCAGCAGGAGATTGCTGCTGGTAATGCAATTCACTGTTATGGGTCTTCAGAAACAGAACTCACTGTAATGATCTTGTCTGAGTTTTGAGGAGATTAAATCTAGGAAACCTTTAGGATTTAGGTGGGGGGTGTTATTATTTGTTCTGAGAAACAAATACCTTCTATTAATGGGAACTGCCTGACTTCATCATGTCTGACAAGGAAAGAGAGTACCTGACCTTCTTTCTAAGATACCTAAAGCAGAGATTATCCTTAATTATCCTCAATATTTGTCCTATAAATTGTCCTGTGGCAATCACAGACATGCCCTGGTTTGGGGTGCAGAGTGCAGTGGCAGCACACTTCCCTAGGGTGGCCCTGGGAGGCACTGTATGCCTGTGCCAGCTGATTGAGATGCACCGTGGGGTGAAAATCCTTCCTCAGCTTCTTTCCAGAGATTAGTAATCAAGTTGCTGAGCTTTACCACAAATAACCTGTTACAGTCACCTGATGTCTTGCTCTCGGTGCTGCTGCTCCGGTCAAGAGCAGGGCAGGAGCCAAGTCTGCCCTTCGTTCTCATGTGCCATGGGGGAACAGGGGACAGCTCCTGTGCCCTGGCCCAAGGTCCAGGTGGGGTGAGTAAGGAGGGAGGCAGTGCTGTATTTCCTCATCCTCCCTTGCCTGGGTGGAGAGTCCAAGTTGCAACTGAGTAGTTGAAGCCACCTCAGACAACTCGTTCTGTCCTGAAGCTCTCACTAAGTGTGATTAATTACTTGATAAGGAGGGAGAATGAGTCACAGGTGAGCAGTAGCTTTGTTCAGGGGTTAACTGTGTGCCTGTGTGCTTTGCATGGCCCAGTACTGCTCATGCTCTCCAGCTGCCACAGACACGTGAAATTCAAGATGCCCCTGATAATGGGTAAGACAGGGCATTACCTATCTCTTGAGATCACTAAACCTTTGGACTTGGTGTTATAATTCCCTGGAAGCGCTCTGTATGTTGCTTTTCTTTTTGAGGCTGTGGTGGTTTTAGAGTAGAGTTGTTTCTATCTGCCACCACCAAAGCCACACTTGGTGCCTGACATGGAAGAAAGGTGGGAACAGGCAATGAGAAGCAGATGTGTGACCACAGTGTAATGAGTTGGAATCATCAGGGTGATGTCATCATTGGTAGTTAAGATTATGAAGATAGGCAGATTTGTTATCCTTCTCAGAAGGTATTTCAGTCACTAGAGAGTCTGACTTGACTCATTTAATTTCTTTGAGGTAGTGTTTTACCTGATTGTGCGACTGTCCTGACAAAACATCTATCTGCTCATACTGCTGTGGATATTATGTAAATGTCCTCTCCTAAACCATCATGGAAGTTTCCTCCCTTTCTTGTCTGGAAATCAACCCTGTCCTGATTGAGCAGAAAGTCCCATGCTGCAGAGCCAAGGAGCAACAGTTTTATTAGAAGTTTATAAAACTTGAAATACCAAAGGGCCCTAAAGCTTGCAGTGTGGAAAACTTCACAGTGTTATAAACCACCCAGGCTTCAGCACAGAGAACAATTTATCCATGTCATATGACTCCATAGAGCCAGGAAACAATGCACAGCTCTTCAGCCTTTCATGAACTTTCTGATCAATGTGATGAGTTTCTTAAGAAATAAAATACCCCATCATCACCCAGGAAGAGGTATTTTAGACCAGATTTAAAACACAAACTTAAGCAAAATTTACTGAGTTATCTAATCAAGTAGAGTTATATGGTAGGGAAAGTGTTTCCTTACAGAACAGTTGCACCTAAGTTCAACTGAAGTCTGTACTGTCTTAAAATATTCAAGTTGTCCTCTTCAGATCTAGCAACTGAAATTCAGCTGACAACTTTCAGTCGAAATATAAGCTTTCAAGGGCAGGGGGAATTCCTTTTGTTTCTGTAAAGCAATCACCATGTACCTTGAAGCAGGAGGTTTTCTTACTAGGCTACCCAATTTTTATTAAGATCTAGAAAGTAATTTTACTCAAATCCACTGTTTATTTTTCTGAAGAATTTATTGGAAAATTTACCCAAAGCTTACTCGTATCTACCAAGCTCACTGGATAATTTTAATCAAGTCCTCTTGTATGTGCTAAAACTTGTCAAATTTATTTTGCAGATTGTCTCAACATGAAAAATGTCACAAAGTCCATCTCTGCCAGGCCAGCTAGGAATTGCCTCAGGCTTTCATGATTGGAAAGTAAGTAGGAAGTATAGGATCTCTTGGAAAAAATGAGAAATGCATTTTATGCTTTTAGGTGCTCTGGGACAAACAGAGCTGAGCTTGGGATCAGGGTTCCACCCTTTCAAGTAGCCACAGCTTAAACTTAACTGTCAGAAACCAGCTGGTGCCAATACTGTGTGCTTGAAAGTAGATGTGCCACACAGTGGCCACTGCCTGTGAGAACCCATCTCCTCCGTTGCCCTTTGATCAGCTGCCTCAGCAGATGCCAGAGGACACCTTTTGTTTCCCTGAAGTGCAAATCCATCCGTCCTTGTCCTTCACCCCAAACTAAACCAACGCAAAGAAGAGCGTGAGGGTCCATGTGAGGTGTTACTTGGGAACAGGGACCACACCGTAAGCTCTCATCTGTGTAAGCCAACTGCTGGGACAAACCATAAAACACAGGCCCTTCAGATCAGCTTGATGTGCGTGCGCTGGCAAAGCATCATGGATGCTTAGGCAACTGTTATCAGATCTCTGTTTATAAATACAAGATTTTGAATTTGGCTTGAGTGCTTAAACTCACTAGCAGGCAGGCTTCCCCCCCAACAAAAGCACAATAACAACCAGAACGAACAATAACTGTTTCACCTCTCCCACATTAGCTATTAATAATGTTAATTTACTTCCTTTGAGAGATACCATATGGTCCCCTTCCTGATCCCTCTACAGGCATAAGAAAAAACTAAGGAAATTAGAGAGACTCCATAACACTGATGGCCACATCCAATGTCTTATCAGGCTTCCTGTTGTTGGGAGTATTGTTTTCCTTTAAAGATTAATATTTACAATGGTTACTTAGTTATCTTAGTTCATTTGGTGACCATTAAAGATTCCAGCCCTAAATGCGATGAATGAACCTCCTTTTATTTGTCCTTGATGACTTATTTGTCTTGTGCCTCGTCTGGCTGAAAATCAAGGAAAATAATTATTGGGTTGGGCTTTTACTGCCATTTCATATGAAGGCTCAAAGTGCATGTTTCTGTTTGTTTTAGAATGGGAGCCCTTACCTGCTGTTTCTGCTGATGTATGCGTATTTAAGAACGTTTTGAGATTAGAAGCAAAGTTAAAATAGGTGTTTTCATCTATTAAGCTGCATGCCTGGTTTGAGTACTCCTTGGGGGGTAAAAAACAGGATGTTTCACATTTCATCCACAAGTGGATGTACAGCAGCCATAAAAGCTCACCAAAGGAGTCTTTGATGGGACAAAAAAGGCAGCGTGTGACTGTGCACAGTCTAAAGGAGCAATAACCCAGTTCAGGGTCTATCCATAGTTTTCCCCTGTGCATCAGCTGAAGTTCAGAGGGGTTTCTCAGTGAGGGCTAAAAACACAGTCATATTTCTTCTGTATTTTTTAAAAGAAGCCCAAAGACACAGCAGGAAGCAGTCACTCAGTGTGACACTGATGGGGGTCTCAATCCAGCTGCCTGCTTCCAGAGCTACAGAGGCATTTCTAGGCATGAGGAATTTTGAAGTCAACTGGAGTTGTCTTTGTCCCTGCACAAAAATGCGCTTGTACTCACAGGGGTATTAGACCCAGCGCTGGAGAACAACACCAGAGACAAACATGGTCCATATTACAGATCGTTGTGTTCTAAACTTGTGCCATGTGCATCATTACACCAGGGATGAACATCAGTGCATGAGCAATTTTCAGCCCACCCTTTTTTCCCCTTCAGCATGGATTAAAGGCATACCTTGCCTCCCCTGGAAGCTCCAGTCATCTCATCCTCAGATGCCCCTAAAATGGATTAATTTCCTTCTCCCTGTGCAGAGCCCCTGCAAGTGCACTTCTGGTGGTCGCCCCCGTGCTGGCCACCTCTCCACATGTCTTTTTTACCCCAGCCTATTGGTGTTTTCTTGAGTAAACTCCTCTGGACTACAAAGGCCGGGATTAACTGTCAGGTCTGTTTGCAGCTGGAGGAGCTCTGTGGGGAGCAATGTGAAAATCATTTTGCAGCGTGTCTGCATGTGAACCACCAGACCCTGGTGAGCAAGCCCCTTCTCAGGCACAGTTGGCTCTTAGAGAAGGGATAATTTATAATCATTATTTGTCCAAGGTCTCTCTCTTTTTCTCCCCCTTCCCCCTCCCAGTCCTTGCTCTCATCCCAACTGGTGAACATGGGACAGACCATCCCAGCATTTACAGGGGGAGCCTGGTTTTCTGGTTTCCTTGCAGACCGCTGTCTCATCCCGTAACTGCATATTTGATGTGCTTTTATAATGAACTCCTTTGCACTGTGACAGATGTTTCTGATATGATAAGAAACATGGCCCAGAGGCCAGTGGTGCTAGAGAGCTGCTGGTGTTCCTCACCTGAATTGCAAATGAGATACTGCTTTCTTATCTGTTAAAAACCACGAGTGACTGCACATATAAATAATGTGGCACCAAGTGCCAGCTGTTTGTGCCAATGACATTCTTCTTAAAAAAATAGTTCCCTCATCATCTGTTTTACCTCTTGCAGAAAATCCGAAGCTTTTTTTGCAAGTGCAGCAGGAGATTTTTTTTTTTCCCCTTAAGCTGCAGACAGAGCAGCTACTTTAAAATAATTCTGTATGAGCAAAACCAGCTTTATGATACATGCTTTGGTGGTTTTTTTTGTTGTTTTTTGTTTGTTTGTTGGGGAGGATGTTTGGTTGTATTTATTTATTTATGGTACTTGTCCTTTTTCTGCGTATCTCTTTGAACACAAGAGAAACTGTCAGTGCTGCTTTCTGTCTCTTGGCAAATCCTTCTTGGGGAGCTCACTTTCTGTGGTCTCAGGGTTTCAGTTTTGAATGGTATGGAAGAAAGTTGTTTAGCGTCTAAAGATTTTATTTTTTTTCCTGATTTCAAAAGTGTGAAAGAGAGCAGTAAATCAGTTTTGCTTAAAGGTTTGTAAAAGGCTTGTATTTTAGATACCTAGAATTTAGGTTGAAGGTAAACCCACCTCTAGAATACCAGACAGAAGCAAACAGGCCTGCTGACTTGGTAACCTTTACTATTAAGTCTCACAGTCAATAGAACTTAAAAATACTACCAAGTGAAGTTGTTCTGGTAATTGATCTGCTCGATGTTTTATTAGGATAAAACAGAGAAATACTTTTCAGCATTTTGCCAGCTCAGGCAGGGATGTATTTCTGTTACAGATGACCTTCTGGGAGAACTTGACTGCAGGGACATGATTCATTGGCAGCCTGCTGGTGACAGCCTTGTTTCTATTGTTCTAAAACTCTGGTTTCACATTTCTCCTGTTAGATAAGCTGCAAACATTAACTACACAGTGAGCTACAAATAAAGTGTGATGTAAGAATTAAGCTTATTATCTGATTGGCAGTACAGGGCCACTCTTCCAGGTTAAGGGTTTGAGCAGACTTTTTTTTTTTCCTAGCAAAACTTTGCCTTTTTACATTACTGAAAGCATTGTCCTCACAAAAGATAAAATATTCCTTTGGAAGCTGCAGTGTGTATATATAGTGTGAGCTATAAATAGTCTGGAGCTAGTTCTGCACAGTACCAGTGTGCAGAGATATTAAGGGCAGATTCTGATTTTTATGGCTACACTGGGACTGCTGAGAAACACCAGTCTAAAACAGTGGCTTTTAAGTTTAATTCAGTGTGTTCAGATTCACGCCAAGATAAGAATCTTGCTGGGGACTTTATATGTGTTTTAAGGAATAAAGGACTTTGGTGGCCTCAGCTTAATCTTAGTTTGAATTGGAGATTATGTATCAATTTCTAGTAATGTTATTTGGGACTAATACCAAGGCTTCTGAATTCACTCTTGAATGAGGAATGGCTTGATTATCATGCTAGCTGAAAAATAGGTCTGTATACTCCCACAGCTCAGCTGCTGTAAGTGGATGTACATAAGGATTGAGAAATGGTTGCTATTCAGCTCCTTCTGATGGTAGGATGACTTCCAGCAACTGAGTGCTTTATGATAATGTGATATTTGTGCATGCTATTCAACAGCCAGGGTAAAGACCACAATGCCTGATCACTCTCTTTTTTTTCAGCCATACACTGTTTATGGGCTGACACTGGAACCAAATTCTCTGGCTGAAGCGTTGTCTTCCCTGCTACAGCGGGGTGGTGGCTGTGGGGAAGGGAGAAGAAAAGTACCTGTTTATAATGGGTTATCGACCATGTGTTATCTCTTCTGCTGTAAAATCTTAACAGGACAAAGCACTACAGTGTTATTAAGGGCATACAAGGCAGGGTCAATGCCAGGGTATTAACCTTACTTAGCAAATTTGTGACAAATAAAATAGATCTCACATTTCCACAAGGAATTTTACAGCAGCTTCTGGTCATGCATTAAAACTCGCTGCCCTTTGTTGCATCTTCTCTCATGTCTGGACATCAAGAATGGCCGCTTGTGCTGTTTGCTTGTGCTCTTTAACATCAGTGCAGTTTTGAGGTATTGTTCTGGGTCCCCAAATTTTCTTTTCAGTCCATCAGGTACACCTAAAAAAATTAATTAGGTGATGCTTGAGGTGGAGGAGATGAAGGAGATATGGGCCTCGATGGTGCATAGCAAGTGGCTGCATAATCAGCCCCGATGGAGCACTTTGGGGTTCAGCTCTGTGGCAACTTGCTGTGCAGTGGATTGCAGGATCCAGTGGAGCAGCGTTCATTCTACTAGTGAATTCCTAGTGCCTTCTGGAATATTTGCCTGAGGTCTATGGTAATCTTACACATAACTGAAGGTGTGTAATTTGCTTCCAAGGATGATCCATTCTGCAGTACTTACTGCATCACTTTCCAGTCAGTGTTACCAGACAGTTTATTTAACTAAGTTCTCAATCAGTTTTGGGGCAAGACTTTACCCCTACTTGCACTTATTCTCCCGTATGCTGTCCTGGCCACTCTCAGAGGCTGTAGAAACGGGGCAGGAGAGGCAAGAACAAACCCATTTTGTATGCTCCTTCCAGCTCATGAATCACTGCAAATGGGCAGTGCTGCAATGCACTGCAGTGCAGGGCCTATTGCAGACATTGGGAAACAGAACACAGCTTAGGGATGTCTTCGAGTGCTCTAGTTCATGCCAGAGAAAAGGAAAGGACCTTCAAGGACCCCTTCATCCCTCTTTCTGTCCTTGCTATGCATATGCAACTAGGATAGCTAGGAACAGGGAACTGCCTTTCTACAGACACACTGACTTTCACAGACCAGTGACACATAAATCTGAAAATCAGTAAAGCTCTAAAAGCACACCAGTACAGCTCTCAAATCCCATTGCTGTGAGCTCCTTTCACACCCATCAGGCACTATCAGGGGCAAGGCAAGTCCTCACTGCTCTTCCTGAGTTGTGACTGAGCCCACCCAATAGTCTCTGCCACCCTCTTGAGTTTAGCTCTGGCTGTGCCAGTCCCTGTCTGTATGGTCAAACCAGTCTCTGTTACTTCTTCTGCAGAGATGCATTTCTTGAAAGAACAGGAGCTGGACAGATAGAATCCCAGCCTCCCTTTTGAGTTCTACACCATCACATGGTAAATGTCTTTACTCGTCTCAATCCACTGACCATTTATACTGGTTGTTCTCCTTGGTAGTAATAGCCTAGGAGTTCAAACACAGGTAAGCACCTTCCATTCCTTAGTCTTAGCTCTGATGCTGACTGTGAAAACACCTCCCCCTGTCTTCAGCTCATTCCAGGCTAAGTAGGAGCTTTGTGACAGGCAAAGCACCGTTATTTATCTACCCAGGTTTGAGTATTTTCCCGAGGAAGTTTGAAATACCCTCTGAATGATCAAAGGCACAAACATGTGACTCTAAGTCACTGGACACCAAGCTATTTTAAAAAGCAAGTCTGAAAGACTATCTGGCACTAGAAAGCACTTAATTTAGAGAAGTGTCCATCCCGTGAGTGAACGTCTTGTCATAAGGCAGTGTTGCAGCATTCCTCAAGGCCAGCATAGTTTCTGCTTTTGTGCATGACACATGGACAGTGCTACACTGAATGTAGATGTGTTCAGATACAGGTTCAAATACCCTTGGCCTGTGGTCTTTCCTTTCTTCCTCCTCCTGGTCTGTTTGCCCCCAGCACCACTGGACTGTTCTGTTGATTCGTACAGACTAGTGCATTATCAGTTTTAAGTCCCCTGCTCTTGTTTTGGTATCCATGAGTTTCAGTACCTTCAAAGAAAGCTGTCTTAATTCCATCAGCCTCCAAGTTTGTAGGATTGTTGCCGTTTCTCAGATGCAGATAAAATGTTTCTATCTTTGGGACTGAGGATTTTGATGTCTCAGATGAGATTTATTTTTTTTATCATCATATAGTTAAGCTCCTTACTTTGCGAATTGGTGGAGTTAGGCTTGCTGCTCTCATGGCAATACCTGCTTGCACATTTTCCCTGCCTCTGTTTTCTGCTGGGCTGGTTTAGGGAATAATATGGTAATGAAGGGCAAGAAGCAACAACCTTTGGTGAATTATTCCTTTTGTGTTCTTGCTATTTCAAAGAGATCATCCCCTTTCAAGGACTATGTGGATTTTTCAGTTAAACAAATAAGATCTTGTCTAGATCCTTTCCCTTTGACAGGTATAGGGTCACATGGGAAGCACTGTAAACTTTCTGACAGTCATTCTTACTTAGAATTACAGATTTTTAGTGAATTCCCTTGTCACTTTGCAGGATTATTTCACCACCTGCTTTTTTCCCCTCTATACAGTTTATATGGTTAATGGGCACCCATTCAGAACTGATATATGAGTAAAATGAGAAAACACGATTATCTTCCCTGTAACAAATTGAGCAGAGTGGGTCCCTTAGCATTGTTCTGTGTACAGTCCTTGGCAGTGGGAGCCTTACCAGGGTATGCCAGCACAACTCTCCTCATTCAGCTCCCTGGGAAGGCTGTCAGTGGCCAGCAGAGTTCACTTTAGACTTTCTCTTCATCCCTAGCTCTGTGACTTAGAGAAACCTTGCATGCAATCACATTTCTTCAAAAGCACTTTCATCTTTTACAAACCTTCCCAACAAGCCCCCCTTCCCTAAATTATTTATGCTTATGGTAGGCGTTCTCATACCCTGAAGTCTAAAATACATACATTGATGATACCTGCCGGAGTCTTCTCTGTGTTGGCAGTTGTAGGAGAAACTTCGGGATGTTTAATGACATGAACCACTGTGGTTATATGTGTCTTTGAAAGTTGGAGTTGCAGCTGAACTCCTCTCCCTTACGCTTTAACATCCACTTTTTCTAAAAAATATTTTTCAGTGTCATATTCCAATGAATCAATGGCCTTGCTACTAGAAAAAAAAAATAAATCCTGACTGTATCTTTGACAAGGTTGAATCTATGACCTTCCAACACTTCCATGTGCTGTTTGGTTTCTTTGGATTAGCAAGAAGAGCCCAAATATTACTAAATGGTCTTATAATCTTAAAGAGAAGAACTTCTGTTCCAAGCTGGGGGAATCTCTCTCTTAAAAGGGCCCTTTGTATTTTCTTGGATGGTTTACAAATGCTGCACCTGTACATGAGAACTTCAGCCGGATATGAAATATGCACTTCAAAGTGTGCTTCCATACACCCCTGAAACAAGAGCCTCTGTGCATTTGATAAATCAAATGGAAGTCTGGTCTGATTATACAGATGCTATGTGGGTACAATGGCTGTGTTCTAATTAGTTTTTTGGCCATGAACCTTTGATAGTGGCCCTTCCCTTCAAAAGGGATGTTTATCTCCTATATTGGTCAAAATATTTTCAGTTGTCCACCTGCGCTTTCTTTTCTATTTAAGCTAAATTCCATCTAGTCCATACAGACTACTAGTCCTTCTCTAAAGTACATTAACAGGATGAATAAGATTATTTTGATTTTGGTATCTCTTTTACATTTAACAGTACAGATTTTCCTTTGTGTAGAACATTATTCATGGAGATGCACGTTTTCTAACCATGAGGTTGGATTAGTATCTGCAGATTTGGGATCAGTCCAATGTTCTATATCCTCTCTGGCAAAATTTTTAATTCCATCCTAGTTGAAGCAAATCCAAATATGTATATTGAAGAAAAAAAAAAAAGGCAAACTCCGACCGCAACCAGACAACTCTGCACAAACCTTAAGTCTCCTGTCCATCTGAATTCCCCCATCTGAAATTGGAGAAGTGTCAGGCAGAGATTTTTCAGGTATGCTCAACTCAGTAGCAATAACCACACCAGCTTCTTGAGCCTATCACTTTGACATGTCCACTGGTTTTCCGTTTTGTAATGGCACAAGAGAAGGCAGACCTGACCTTGGTGCACTCTTATAAGAACAGCATGTCAATAAAAGACAGGAAGAAAGAGAGAACCATTTGCAATTCAGTAGGGATCTGCAGCCCTTCTGAAAGTGCAGTACAGTGACAAACAAGTGATGGTCTCATGCAAATTGTTACGGGCTCAAACAAGAATTTCTCTGTGCTGTGGTGTTCTCCGTGCTCTGGTGCTCACCAAGTTTCATTCTAATGAAGCATGACTTTGTTTTCCTCATCTGCTGGCCTGCACTGTTAGGCTGTGGGGCTTTGCCCTCATATTTGAGGGAAAGAGAAGCCCTGATGTTGTCTTCAGTGGTTGCCTTTCATGCTGAAACGTTTTCAGCTTAATCTCTTTTATTGGCAACAACCAAAGTCAGATGCTTAAACCTCATATGCAGACAGAATAATTGCAAAAAGAGGTTGTACCCAGCTCCCTCGTGTACTCACATGTGCCTGTGTGGTGAAAACTCACAGGCCCCAAATATCTTTCTCCTCTCTCCCTTGTCTACTAATCTTGAATAACTTGATCCCTCTTAACTGCATGGATGTTGGTGTGTCCTCTCATACACTTCATTGACTGGTTTCTCTTAGTTAATCTGCAGTATTCCTCTGGCTAATACACAGTATCAGCTGGTTTCCCTTTGACTCGAGATTTACCTTCTGTGTTTTCCCAAGGCAGGTATGAAGGCTGGCTGCTCCCGGGTGCTGCTGCTACTGCAAAGCTTCCACTTCACATTCCCCGAATTCCAGACCGGTGTGTCTGGGCAGATATCTCTTGGCTATTTAAATTGAAAAACAGTAACATTGAAATACACCGAGGTCAAAGAGAAAGTCAAACAACTGCTTTAGGCTTGAAGTAAGTTTGCACCACAGTGAGAGAGATTCTGTAGGCAGGAAAGCCACAGGAGCTGGTCTTCACTGCAGGAGCAGAACCACCAGAGACACGTAGGCTGAGCAGGGATATGAGGTGAAAATGGGAGAAAGAGGTAGTTTAAACGTCTCAATTTTAGTTTGAGGGAAATTCCAAAGCAGGACTAGCTGTAGCACATCCAAACTGCAAGTGTTCTGACATTTTTAGCATTTTAGTGGTGTTTTCACAATCTTTTCAAACTGCTTCACTGTTTGTTGCTTTTTTTACCCTCCCACTGCCCTTTTACCAGTAAGCAAAGACAACAAAGTAGAGTTAGAAATCTGAATATTAAAGTTTACACTAACCCCACAGTCTCGATGGCCATAATGAGAGAGGCAAACTGACGTGCAGGAAAACAGCTGTGAGTTCAGCCAGCTGCAGGCGTGTGTGCAGCAATGAGGATGCACAATGTGGGGCATGAAATCATGTTACTGCACAGGGAGTGATCTGGGCATGGTAACTGTAATATCTGAATGGTCGTGACATGCAA
Source organism: Pseudotriccus pelzelni (assembly GCA_035584735.1). Classification (NCBI taxonomy): domain Eukaryota; kingdom Metazoa; phylum Chordata; class Aves; order Passeriformes; family Tyrannidae; genus Pseudotriccus; species Pseudotriccus pelzelni. The sequence goes on along the minus strand of JAWMRA010000023.1, from coordinate 10,005,677 downwards.
GCAGAGAAAACAATGATTTTCCAGACTCTGCAGAGAAGCAAAATCCTTCCTTCTTCCAGGCACGGCTGAACTTTGCAACCAAGTTCTTGATGCCACATCAGGACAGTTGGGATATAATTGTCTCTAACCAGAACAGTCAAAAGTTAGAGTTTGCTATCTACTGGCTGAGTGACACCCAGAAATTCTTTCCAGACTTACAAACAAGCAAAGAGACAAGTTTGAACCTGAACTCCAGGGTAATCACGCCACTCAGGAGTTTAAACAAGCATGGAACCAGCTAGAAAATTATTCTCGAGGCGTCACTTTTGACTGATCCAGACGAGAAGTTTCCAAAGTCAGGGTTGCAACCCTGAGGAGCATTGATGGAAGAGAGGTCACAAGCCCGGAAAAGAGGCTGTGAGCTGACAAGCTTGGGAACTGCTGGTGTAGGCAGATGAATGGTCACGTCAAGGGGGTCCCCTCGGAATACCCTTTTTCTCCTCTTCTGCCTCAGAAACAGTAACTAGTGAGTTTTAAAGCTGACATGACGAGCCTGTTTATAGCATGCTGCTGTATTTTTAAAAGTAGATCTCTGGAAATGAGCCCAAGAGGATTAGGGAGATGGGAGGAAATGCAAGGAAAGCTCTAGAGAGGAGGATGTGGGACAAGGAGAAGGGAGGAGAAGCAGGTCTGTGGGAAACAGGATCTGCCAAGCAAAACGAAGATTCATCAGCTTCAATGGGAAGAGAATGGAGGCTTTTTAAAGTTGTAGCAAAGTTTTATAGTCTAGTTTGAAAGGCCAAAGTCTCATCCTTGAAGAACTTTGAGGGACATGCTTGTGCTCCTCATCTGTGAGAAGACCCTGGTGCTGAACTGGATACCTGGGTGTGGAAGCTAAACTAGGTTTTGGTGGAATTAATGTGTGGCCAGAGTAAGGTCCATATAGCTAATATATACACAGAATAAGGTAATTTTCTTGAGGTAATTGAGTCTCCAGATGTCTTCCTTTAGTCTTCTTGTGTTTCAAAAGCTACCAGAGCTAGGCCCTGAATCTACATGTGTGAAGAGTCAGTGTTATTTGGAACTTGGATGGTTTACTTTATAATACTCATACTATGGAAGGAAGTGGAACAGACCAGCAAATTAACATAGCTGACAAGACTAATTTTGTATCTTGTCACTATTAAGAAAAACATTTTAAGTATTAGTAATGTCATTTTTTGTAAGGTCAAACTAGCTTCAATATAAGAGGAACATCAGCACCATGAAATGGATACCTTGAACAATCCCAGGGCGTGGAGGAGACAAGAATAGATTTTTGGTAAGTGGGAGGGAGTATAGCAGTAGGACAAGTTCAATTCAGGGGTGGGAAACAGGCCTGGAAGTGGATAAGCCAGCACAGACCATCGTTGAAAAGCAAACATTAGGTCTGTGTGGTGCAATACTTAACTGTGGCTACGTGCTGGGTACAACGCAGAGGTAAAGTCAATACCAGAGTGTGATGTTTATTTAATAGTGTTGTGTTGAGAAGAATTCACTGACAGGGAGGTTTCTGTAACCAGCTACAGCTTCTGCATTTCCTGGGTGCTGCCTTTTAGGCTCAAAGATGGAGGGATTGGTCCTATTCAGGGCTGACCAAAGTGCCGTGAGCCGGTGCTGGTCACAGGGCAGAACCAAGTTCCCTCTCTACCCCCACTATTGTTACAGGAACTGAAATACTGATGCTGACCCATAAATGCTGGAGAGGCAGGAGGTCAGGAGATGGTGTGAGTGAGACCCTGAGAGCAAGGAGAGGTAGGATTTACTGAGCCTTAAACCTACTGGCGAGGCAGACCAATGAAACCATCTGCTGATTATTGTTTCTAGCAAGATAAAGATTTTGTGAATCTTTTTGTGGCTAAATGAATTTATGCTGAGCATGTACAAGATCAAATAGCAGCTTATTGTTCAAGCAAGTGATGCCTAATCTTTAAGGTATGTGTCTCAAGGGCCCTGGGAGCTTTGCTCTTGAAGGCACCTAATCGAGCAGGATGGTCCTGACTGAACTGGTAGGTAAGACTCAGTTAAGGCTTTTACATTCACGTCTCTGAAGTGCCAGCCACACAGATTGTTCACAGACGTGCTTCAGACATGACCAGATCAGTGGAAAACCAGCCCATATATCCAGTTCTGGTGATCCAGCATTGCCCAGCCTCCACAAGTTTCTTTTCAGGGTTTAAATCAAACCTTTGGTTTGTTTGAGAAATTCGGGGTTTTATTTTTATAATTACCTTTAGTTTTGGAGCTGCTCTTAAGGCAGTTTGGAATCTATTGAAATGTGCTGAGCTCTAAATCAAAGGTTTCTGTATTTCATGTCGAATGCACAGAAATCAAGTGTGAGGTTTCTGCTCCAGTCATGTGGAAGTTTGTTTAATTTCCAAAGCATACTGTGTTTTCTTTTAAGAAACTGTAAGTTATGTTTAATGCTGAGCTTAGAATATGTAATTTCAGGCAGGCTGGTTTTTCACATCAAAGCATGTGACTTCAGTTTCCAAAACATCTGTCCCCAAATATCTTTTTCCAGTCTGCAAAATAAACCATGGGAAAAAAATATAAATCTCATGGTGATGCTTAGAATTGTCATGGTTCTTACATGTGACTAGTGACCATGCAAGGCAAAGAAAGGGTCTAGGGGCATGTTACAGGATCTTCATGGCCAGTTTGTGTCACAGCTCGAGGGACTGGTGCCTTTAGTACAGTAATAATATAGCCCTATGGCTGACCCAGTCCATCTCCAACAAACTTCTGTTAGGAGATTATTTTGGGTTTCTTTCCTTCATAATACCTGTAACCATCTCTTTGCAAGGAAGTTTGTCTCGAGGACTGGCAGGAATTTTTGATTCTCACATGCAGTCCAACTATTCTCATTCTTAATTCTTCCTGTTACTGCTGATCATAGAGCTCATCTCTGTGATGGCATCCTCTAAAATAAACTGTTGTCAGGTCCATAAATCACTTGTTGGTACATCATGTAAGGGCTTGTTACTGTCCTCCTAATGGAGCTCTTAGATACCAAGGAGAACTCTTCCTGGACTGAAAAAAACCCCACCTAAAACTAACTGTTTTCAGCATACTAGAAATCTGTAGGTCTTCAGAATAAGTACTTTACCGAAATTGTAATGCTCCCAGTTGAAAGCCAGGCATGATAAAAATGCCAGATTTTTTTTTAAAAAAAAAAAAGGCATATGAAAACAAATAAACAAATAATGGGCTCTTCTTGCCAGAGGCTATTACAGAGCAGAGCTGTAGAAACAGATCAATTCACTTAATGAAGTGCCTTTGGATTATAAGTTTTCTGTTTGTAGACAGCTGAGTCTCTTTGTATTTCAATATTAACAGGGTTTCTCCTAAGGAGCTATGACCTTTAATTTCATTATGTATGGATTTGTGTTTGCGAGTGTGACACACGAATTTGTTACCAAGACACTATGTGAAGCAAACATCCTTGGGCCTTCCAAGTTGGCAAGTTGATGTTGATTTCTGAGTCATCTCTGCCTAAAGTATTATTTTGTATTTTTGCAACATTTTAGACTTTAGATGGAACATCAGCTATCTTATCTGGCTGATGCTATCAGGTGCTTTCCATTAGTTTCCTAACCCCCAGACATGCACATCAGCCTGGGTACAAATGGCACTGAAATTAAGCAGGATTTAGTTTATCAGAAAGGTGGATCAGCTCAGTTAACTACAGCAACTTATCTAGAGCAGGATAAGGACCTGACAAGCTCTTTCAAGCTTGATGTAATTTGCGTCATCTCATTTGTCGCTTTCCTCATCTCCCTTCTCCTTTCCCCTTCCCTGGATTTTGCCATCTTTCCTTGGTTTATGCAAACACATACTGCTACTTAAAGAGTTTTCTGCTGTGGCTGTTTCAGTGATGGAACTGGGCAGACTCGTGGCAGATCTGGGCATGGGCAGAGTTCTCTACACAGAGACCATTTATGAAATGGTCTGGGTGGTCTCTAACATGTGCTGGGGTTTCTAGTGCATTGTTATTCCCTTGGTTCTAATTTATATAATAGTGACTACTAATTAACAACCTGTTAGGTAGTTCTGAGAGCAGCCTTTAGTAATTGGGGATTGATAAATGATAGGGGAGTCACTTCCAGACCTCCATTCCTTCCAGGAATCCTTTAACAGTGCAATATCTCTAGGTGCTGCATAATACCTATTTCTGAATTCCAGCTGCAGCTGAGGCTTTCTTTTTTTGTCCTCCTGGAATTGCTGAGATAGTTTCATTTTTCAGGGGGAGTATGTTCAGAGAAGAAATACCAAAAATTGTTGAATAAAAATATATTTAAAGTATTCTTTAAATTCTAGAATATTATTTCTCAAGTTCTTGCAGAGTATCTGTAGCTTAGCCAGCTGCAATATTAATGGCACTTTACTGAAAAAGTGCCAGAGCCCTATAACTTTCCTGTAATAAATGAATTCTAGATACCACTCTCAGCACAAATAATTAGCAGGATTTATACTGTGTTCTCCTCACAAAGAATGAGTCACTTCTCCCACACTCAAAACATGCAGAAATTCTCAGAGAAAAAGCAGCTGAGTGCATTTAATTATTATCATTTCATTTAGCTCTTTTTTGGTTTTGATGACAATGTCATAATAAATAATGAAATTGAGGACATTTCATACCTTTGTGCCAGAAAGGTGTCCTGGTAAAGGAAGGACATGGCTGGATATCTCAGTTGTAAATTATCTTAACTTAAGAAAATTATTTCCACTGACATGATTTTTTTGTAGAGGCAGAGTTTACTGAAAAGTACCTCGCTTTTAGTTTCCAGCAATCAGAAAGTGAAACTCTTACACGTGTTTACAAGCAGAGGAGCTGACCTTCAGGAACTCACATGATTTCCAGTAACATCCCATATATAGACATTGAGATAACGAAAGCAATGAAAAACTTGCCATTACAAGTCTCCTGAAGCTGACGTGTGTTATCTCTGTGCAGCCATGCTCCCATAGGCATGGCACAAGGCTCCCTTCACCTTGTTCCAAGAATTTATATCACTAGATATTTCAGAGAAGTCACAGTCCCGAACTGAATGTGTGGTAGCTGATACAGGGAGTATTTGGAAGCTCACAGTGACTGGATCCAGCAGAATGACAAGTACAACCCCTTGTATATCTGACTGTTAATAGTGAAGTAAATAGGCAAATCTGGGGTAAATAACAGTGTAGCAGAGGGAAAAACTGTACTGGAATCAGAAAAGTAGAATCTAGGAAAGGGTCTGCTGTAAACTAAGAATTCTTAAATGTACATTTTCTACCAACTCTTCACCTCATGTTATTCCCAAATGCCTGCAAACCTTACTTTTTCCGTAGAGGACAGTATATCTAAGAAGAGATATCCTGAAATAATGTGATATGTGTTTGTGTTGTGGGATAAATAATGCAAAAATGTGCTGGCTTTTGTTGTTAATCTAGCCTGCACGGGCTAAGATCCTTGTTTACTTCCAGTGAAATAGGCCAGTTCCTCTGGTTTGAGATGTTCATACTTTTTCTAGTTATCTCTGAGTCGGATTCTGTGTCCTGAGCTGTGTGTGTTCTTTCTCTCTGGGTACCTGTAAGTGGACTGTGGAGGAGTTCGTGCAGCTCAGTTTGATTTATCTCTTTTGCTGACATGCTGGACTATGGCTAAAGGAGAGTTTGGAAACTATGAATAGAATCATTATTTCAAATGTGGTCCAAAAGTTTGTGTTTTCACAACCGTGTATTTTCAGAGGAGAGAGCTAAGTCACAATAAAAGCAATTGTGGGACTTTTGGAAGGAGTAGATGGCACAGGAAAAGCAATGTGTTGCAAGTGGGTAGATCCAGCCCATGGGTACCATATGTTTTGAAATCCTTGCGGTCTGGATAGTGACCAGACAGATTTTTCAGCCTGAGGCTCCCAGCTCCACCCCACTGAGCAAGGAATTCCTGCTGCTATGGAGCCCAAAAAGTGTCAGAGCGTCCTGGAGTCTCGCTGTTACTTATCAACATAAACACAAATAGAGCACCTTTACAACAGTATGTTTTTGCAAAGAGAACTGGAGGCCACTGCTGCCCATACCCTGCTTTTCTGCAGGCTGCTGCTTTGATACACTTCTGTATCATCAAACTTCACCAAAATCCATGTTTGATGTGCAGATTTTTTCCAGACAAACCATGAGTTCTCCAGAGCAGGGGAGCCTGGCCTGTGCACAAGTGTCAGCATTGACTGCTGAATGTAAAATGAGATCTGAAATAGAGGGGTCTGGAAGGCAGAAACTTTGTGTTACGTGGCCTTTCTGTTCTTATCATCAAGATATTAGTTTGGTTGAATTCCTTCTTTGATAATACACCCTTGTGATGACTACTGAACCCACTCCTTCAGAGATGGTCTGCAGCCAGTTACCCAGATAATGAAGAAGGTCAGGGAGAGGGAGGGGGAAGATTACCCACAGCTAATGCAAAACATGTGCCAGTGAGACAGTGACTAGTCAGTGTGTTCATCCCTTAACATGCAGGAAGTGCATCTCCTTACAGCCAGGAATAACCTTAGGCACCAGGAAACTGTAAGCAAGTGAGAGTCTGTCCTGGCTGTGACACAGCCAAAGCTGTAGAGGAAAAACAGAGTGGGTCAATCCATGGCCCAGGTAGTTTATCTGTGTCTGGGGTGTGATTTGACTGTTTTCCTTGTTCAAATATCCTTTGCCGGTCTGACATAATCAAAAATCCTGCCACTTACACTGATGTCTTTCCTTATTCTAATTAATAATTAGACTGGGAAGGGACCTTAAAATAAGCTGAGCTGTATAATGTAATATAAAATGTAGGATTATTACCTAAAATACAAGGGTAATACTGCCAAGGAAGTCTAGATCCTATACAAAACTCTGCAGAGTGCATGGCAATGCAGCTCATAGTCATCTTTTGAAGATTACTTGACATCAGTAGAAAAGGCTTATCCTATGAGTAGAGACATTCCTCTGCTGTGACATAATCTCACTTTCTATCTTCTGTCTCCTTTATTGTTTCTGGAGAAAACAGAGAGAAAGATAAAATACCCTCTGGTGACCCCTACATCTCCAGACTCCTTAATGCCTCACGTCCTTCATGACAGGTAACTTTCTAATGAGTGTTGCTGGAGGAGTTTTCACAGTTCTCTTTAAAATGGTTTGTTGGCTTTAGGACTTAAATCTGCAAGATGGAATCCCTCACCACAGAGAAGATACAGGACCTTTCAAGTGGCACTTAGCATTGCCCCTAGGATCAGCCCCTTCCTTCTTCATCTGGCACTGGTGGTGCCAGTGGAAGTTTTACCCTTATTTCAAGCCTCATTAGGCCTGAGGATTGTGGTCCTTTCCTTCATCCTTTTGGGCTGTGAAGATGGTTCTGACCTTACATAAGGGTGTGCAGAGACTGTGATGGAGGGTGGGCTTCGTGCCACAGTTTGCCCTGAAGTGCTGACAGTCTAAGTTTAGATTTGGTGCGACGAGCAGAAATAATAAGCCGAAGTTGGGAATAGGCACAGTGAAGGTCACGGCAAAGAGATCAAGGGTTGCTCTGATTTGGTAGGTGAATATCCTGATGGCTGCACTGATTAAATCGTGAGTCACTGGCTGGAAGGAAGAAGCGAGGCATTAGAAGGATGTGGCTGTGGGGAGAGCTGGAGAGCAAAGATTAGAACAGTTCATTCACAGAGAACTGGAATAGCTAGTCCGCTAGTTTAATTGTTTTAGGCACTTAAAACACACTGGGTTAATCATTAACAAAGATGCCCAAGACAACAATGTTGTATCAATTATCTTCCTGAGCATTTTACTGGTTTGATTTTATTTATTCTAGACAAAATAGCTTATTTGTGGTGTTTCATCTTTAGTCTGAATGTCTCTAGCTTGGATAATCATTGAATTTGGAGATTTTCCAGGAAATGCCAGTGAGACTCTCAGACTGAAGTCATGACTTGTAACCAAACGTCTTTCTCGCTCTATGTTGCTGACCACAGTTTTGGTTATGAATTGTGAAAGAATGCTAAAATCCAGTGTATTTTGTTCTGTGAGCTCTGTTTATTTTTATTTTTAACATTTTGATTGGACAATGAGAAATGTCAGTGATGCCAGTTGCAAGTCTTTTAGGTACAAGTTTGCCTTTCAGCCATTGCGTGGGAGTGATTATTTGCTTTTAAAAGCTGACAGCTGTGGATTTTTAGTTCCTTTTTCTTCGTAATCTCTGCGAAAGTATGGCTTTACATAAAAGCCTGCTGTATGAAAGGTAAAACCAGGGCCAAGTTGGGATGACGGCATCTTTTTCATGTGTTGCTAACTTCTTCAGAGAGCAGTAGCAACAAGCTGAGCAGAGACTGGAAGCAACATTGTTGCTTCTGTTTCCCTTGAATGCTTTTCATCTGTCCAGTGACTCCATGTGTCCTGATGACACATTTCTGGGTCACATGTGCCAGAAAGATGGGCTATATGGAGACACACAGCATGGAAACTATTCTAGCTTGGGACTAGTTACGTGTACAGGTTTCACACGTGCTGTAGATTTGTGTATTCCTCACATGGACTTTATTAATAGCACAAGACTGAGACAGGGAGAGCCAGTTACATTGTTCCTTATGTAAGTAAAGCACCAGAAATATAATCTTGGATTAAACCTGTAAATAGCTTATTAGAATCATAGAATCCAGTCCCTGGATTGGAAGGAACCTTAAAGATCATCCAGTTCCACTCTCCTGACATGGGCAGGAATATCTTCCATTAGACCAGGTTACTTCAAGCCCCATCCAACCTGGCCTTGAACACCCCAGGGATGGGGCAGCCACAACTTCCCTGGGCAACCCATGTCAGGGCCTCACCACCTTCACCATAAAGAATTTCTTCCTAATGTCTAATCTAAATCTACCCTCTCTGTTTGTTACCCTGATTTGGTTTTGGTCCAGTGGAAACTTTGTAACAGAAGAGTTAGATGGTTTTCTTCCTTGGCTCTGCCATCAAAAGAATGTTGCCTTTCCCAGTCAACTTTCTCTCATTCAGTGGGATCTAGATTTCTCTCTGCAGGATATTGCTCTGGTTAGGACGTCAGCAGGAAAAAGCTGTAACTGTAGGTTGTGTATATTTGCATTTTTCTCAGGTTCATCAGTAACTTCCACTGCAATTCCTTCAGCTAACAGTAGTAGCAAAGCTGTTGTCCTAGTACATGGCTTCAAACCATCCTAGGAAGAAGAGTTGTCTTCCATTCAAGGCTTTTTATTTGAATGGGACATCCAGATAATCTGTTTTTAAACATAGGCAAGGAAAGGCATACAATTGAACTGGTCGAGCAGACCACTAGGACTCTGGATCAGATTTTCTCTTCCCAGCTCTGTACCTGACATGCATTTTGACCTTGGTAACTTTCTTTTTTTCAAGCCTTAGTTTAGCTGGTTTTAAAAGAGATACACCAAAATGTTTCCTGTGAGGACACTTTAAAAATTATGGGGTTTGGAGGGGAAAGATGCTGAGTGTATTATAAATTGGGCTGCATTTTTACAGGTTCACTCTCAGAAGAAAATATGTATCTAATGTAAAATTCAAAACATTCCTCTGTGTCCTTAGGTGCAAATGATGGAAATAAATAAGAAAAATTGTATTTAAGTGCTAAGCAGGATACAGCAATAGGAACTATTGCATTTCCATTTGCACTGCAAGCAAAGAATTCATCATAAATGTGCTAGGCCAGTGTGATTTTTCTATCATGTTTATGAGGATGATCTACCCCTGTGCAATCAAAGTTAACCACATTAGTGGCTAAGGATATTTACTGAGCTGTAAGGAAGAAATCAGTTTTAAATTCTAATGATTTCTTTTCATCTGTGTCTCAATTAAACACTCCACATTAAATTCTTGAAATTTTTATGCTGATACTTGTAATGGGTCAGAAATGTCAGGGTATCCTTGAAGTGGAGCACTCTTCTCCAAGGCACTTTGCATAGCTTAATTAGCACAGTTATTTCTTTCCCTGTGCCTTCTCTAAGGGCTTTCGTTATGTCAGATGCTTCTAGTTATTAGAAATCAGAGCCAGAAGTCAACTGATGAGCTACTGATCGCTCAAGCTAAATGTAATTTAATGCAACAGTTACATGAGCAGTTTGCAAAGACCCCTCAGGGGACTGTATGTGCAGGGATGCTCCAGGATGCACGTACCTATAGGTTCTGTGCAGAGCAGCACAGGACACATATTAAAGGACCTGGTGTGGCTGAAGGCCATCACTATAGCACTTTCTTTGCTTCTACTGTAGCAAGAAATCAAGCAAAGAAGCTTTAAAATTGCAAAAAATTAGATGTTTGGTTTTTTTGGTGTGTAGAGGGTTTGGGGGTTTTTTCCCCAACAGGCAGTGAGGGACATCTTCAAGTAGCTTTGTTGTATTGAATCCTCAGCCTCAGCTGTATAATCGCTGTTGTTGGGCCGTGTGGCAAATGGTTCTCATTTTAAGACCTGGAGCCAGATCATGTCTCAGAGTCACTGGCTGAATGTTTTTCTGTCCAAAGTAACTGACTAAGCAGAACTAGTTCTGATTCTGGCTAGTCATTAATAAATGAGTCCTCTAGAATGTTTACCTATGAAAAGTGAGACTTTGACCCTGCGATATCAGAAATCATTCCAGTTAGACTGAACACACATAATTCACACAGTATATGGTGAGGTCTCTTACCAACCCTTTTCTGATCACAGCCATTTTGTGAATGACAGCCACGGGAGTGCCTGTCCTACTGGGACTTTCAACCTGGCCTTTATTCAGTATCAGTCTGATAATGGCATGAAAAGTGGACTCGATGAATGCAGTTCAAAGGACTTGCACTATTGAGCGTGTGTACCAAGCCCGGCTATACAGGTCATAGTAATGACTTGTGACGATATCATAAAGCGCAGGGCCATGAAACATAAGATATGTGGCTCACAGGTGGAACTGTGGGGAGGAGGAGCCAGGCAAGAGGCACTTAGGGAGTGGAAGGCAGCCAAAGGATGCCGTAGGAAACAACAGTCATGGCAATACTGTTCTGATGACAGCTTTCCTACTCTGTCTCCTTGTAGTGGTCTTGCTAAGTTACAATTCTTAATTTGGTTATCTCTGTTCCTGGATGTATTTTTAGAGACCTGATGCCAAAATTACCCCCAAATTCTGAAACATTAAAGGAGTAAGGAATCATTCATGTAAAAAATTCTATCCAGATTGCTGGATCTTATATGAGAAAAGATGGAAACTATAGATAGTATGAGAGTGCTGATGAAATGTAACATACTGAAATTTGTCAAGGTTTATTGCCATATTTAATGCAGACACTGAAATACAGAGGCTCTCTGAAGAATCGTCTCATGTCTTAAATGCTGTTAGTTAGTATGTTACCCTGCATGGTAAAAATGCAGTAAAACGTTGTTGGCAGGCATCCTATTCAAGAAAATGCCTACCTTCTTCAAAAAAACTTATTTCTTATCTGTGGTGCTGTAGACTAACCCTTTTTGTTAAGTCAAACTGACAGCCACATTTAATAATTCGGACTCAAAGACCCTTGACCACCTCTGTGCCTGTGTTGTCTGTTCACAGCAGCTTTCCCTTTATCAGATCCCACTATAGATGCTGCAGGACCCCCAGAGATTACAGTGGTTTTAAATGCTCAGCTTTTGATTGAGAAGATCAGTACAGGTAAATGAACAGTGTGTGCAGAGTGGCAGCCAACAAGGCTGGGATGTACCGCAGTATCTCAGGAAGGAGCAGCCAACTCTGGGATTCAGCACAGTGGGTGGTGGAGTCTCTTTGTTCCTATAACGCTTCTTGAGACTTCAGATATTGTGATTTGTAAGGGTATTTCTACTGTAGCAGGAAGGCTGATGAAGGAAAAACAATTACAGATTTTTTGTTTTCTCTTCTTTTTTTTTTTTTTTTGTTTTCTCTTAGGGAAAAAAAGCTGCCCAACTCTGAGCACATCTTTCTTAATTGATCTACTTGCTGTCTATATTTCACACATGCTCCTCCTTAACTGCTTATAGCAACATGCAACACTTCATGACTTGTCTGAATTTGGGGATTTCAAAGGCTTTCCTGGCTCTGATGAAGGAGAGGGGCATTGTATGGACTTTTCATAAGGTTGAAGTCCATGCAGAAAAAGCAGGGAACAACTTGTCCCATCGCTTTTGTTTTATATGTTGACAAACTGAGGTTTAGGCAAGGCAAGTGTTTTGACCTAGTTTACCCAGAGAGCAATAAGGAAGTAACCTAGAAAATACCCAGAAAATTACCCAGGAGTTCTCCAGTAAGGCAGTAAAATCCAAACATGAGTTTTCTCCTATGAGCTGGCAGCAGTGCCCTCCACCTCTGCTGGCTTTGCATAGAGCTGGCTTTGTCACTTAGTGCTTTTTGGAAAGAACAGTTTTCAAAATGTCCTTTTTGGTGAGTCTAAGCAGAGGAGATGTAATTGGTTATGTCCTCTGTGTGTTTCAGATGGGCTCTGGGTGCTGTCTCATGCAGCACATGACGTGACATGCTGAGTGGGTGAAGGGTGGGTGTGGCTGCTGCCAGGGGTGCCTGGGCTTGTTGGGAGGATTGTTGCCATTCCTACCCACTTCTGTCTGTGGTCCTTCTGAAAAAAAAAAAAAACCAAACACAAACTGTTAGCAATGGTTGCATGATGTAATTCATTTAGGGGGAAAACTCCCTTGTAAAGTTTATGGTCCTGTTTTCTCTGAGACAAGTCTAAAGGGGGTAGATGAGCAGGTGAGCTGAGAATGTGCTGGGACAGCATCATCCATCCTGCCATTGAAGCTTCAACCAAATCCTCCACTGCAGGGTCCTGGGACTAATCCATCTGCAAAAACACAGACCCTGTAGCAGCCTGCAGTGCCCTGGGCTGCCTGTGCACAGGCTACAGGTTGGCATGGCAACACCAGCTTTCAGCAGGTGTAGCAGCATCCCTGAATCACAGTTTTACCTGCCATCCCATTGCACCTCCCAAGTGCTGGAGGGGAGTGTCATGGGAGCCAGCGAAAGGCTTTCCCTCCCAAAAATAAATACGGAGAATAGGGAATACTTATCTGCCAGGGCCTGCTATTGAAAAACGGATCTTGGTTCACATAAGCAGGAAAAAGACATTGAGGCTTATTTGTATTTCTGCCCCTGAGCACAAAGGGGCTGGAAAGCAGGCGGATCCCATCGATTGTGTGCTCCTCCTGTTTGGAGATGTAATCGGCATCCACATACTGTGCCACAGCCTTTCCTCATCTCTAGAGGTTGGGTTGGGGCTGGGAATGATGTATAGGGATAGACCACCTCCAGTGTAAAGGTAAAGACCTTCAGTATCAGGGCAGGGGAGGGCTGATCCTTGACACAGAGTCTCTCCCCATCTTCTGACACGTAGCACACACTGCAAGGAGCAGCTTTCATGGGGGATGGAAGAAAATGCAGGGTAATGCTGTTCACTCAATCCCAACTTACCAACCAGAAAAAAGTGCCTCTGCATAAACAGTAGAAATGAAACGGATGTTTTACTCTGCTGCTGATAAGTTTATCAGCAAAGCCAATGTGCACTGTGGACCCCAAGGAAAATACAAATGAAATGTGTTAAAGAAAGAGAAGTGGAGGGTCCTCAGCTAACCTCCAGCTTGCTGGATAAGGTTACCCCTGACTGTCAGTGTTCTTGCTTTGGCACATGTCAACCACTGCTCAGCCAATGTGACACCAAGTTGGGGCACTGTCATTTGTAACCACAAGGTCCAACCTCTCCTGGGCTCCAGCTGTTGTAACTGCTATTGAGATGAATGAAACAGGGCTATGCAGAGGTGCTATGGAAGATGGAAGCATAGCAAGGGCAGGCAAGGAACACAGTTGATGCTGGGGAGCACCGTGGAAGGCCCTGCCAGACTTTGGGTGGGAGGTGTGGCAGTGGCCTCTCCAGCTGGTGTTGCCTGTGAATAGACCATTGTCCTCTGCAAGGAAGCAGAGAAAACTATCTCTTCTGCTTCCTTGCCTGTGGCACGGAGCCAGTATTGCCTCACTGAGGGCTCAACAACAGCTTGGAGGTCTCACAGCTCCAAAATGCCTCACCCGCGTTGCCTCAAATGCCTGCTCTGGTGTCCTGTTACACGTGGACCATTTTGGCTGACTGGATTTTGTTCCCTGCAGTTGAGTGGCTGGGAAGGAGATGTGTTTCACAGAGCTTATAATAGAAATCTTGCTTTGACCTCCACGACCGAGAGATTAACACCATTCCAGAGTGATACAGTGCGTGTTTTTTAAGGGTCCAAAGGCAATTCCTGTTTACAGAGCAGGTCTGGAAGAGCCTCATAGCATTCAGGCTAGGGTAGCTGCTGGGCAATTCCTTCCCCATCAACTACTTTTTCAGGTGGATTTATGCCCTGCTGAGGGAGAACTGAAACACCCTGTGCATGGCTGAGCCAGTTGTGGAAAATCCCACTGCCTGTCTCTGAGGGAAGAAAATGAGGAAATTCTTGCACCTACCCCTATCCCTTCTCATTAAAGGAAATAACATTGGAGCTTCTTTGCGGTGATTCTTTCTGGTTTAGGATTTTTGAAGGTTTTTTAGAAATTATTTTGATGAGATCCAGAGGAAGCTTTCCAGTCCTTACAGAAACTGTCATTGACAGTAAAGATCCATTTGCAATAGCCTTGGGCTTCAGTTACTGACCTCTCAGACATAATCCTAAATGCTTTGATCTATAGAGGTCCAAATTGCTAATCCAAATCATAGGCTCATGCCCAGCACCTTTACCTCTAATGGGCACTGAGAGCTGGGCCTGTGGTTCTGCTCCCGCTGTGCGCACTTTTCCAGTAAATATGAAAGGCTGAAAGCACTCCGAACTGGAAAAGTATCCATCTGCTAATAGCATCAGCCCTTGTGTTTTTAGTTACAATTCCAGAAACCAGAGTGTACAAGACCTGCTTTCTGGGCAAATGTATTCCCATGCCTGTGAGGTGCTTGATGCAAGTCAACTATCTGAGCCTTGGTGGGCCAGAGAAGAGTCAGAAGTGGCATGAGCCTGGAGTCCACTGTCTCATGTGTTCCCTGGCACTGTCCTAAAGAGAAAACACAGAAAGGTCACACACCCAATGGAGTACATTTTTCATTTCACTGATGGTTGGATTTGCCTGATTCTGCTGTATTGTTACTTGCCTTCTTAAACTGCAGAACATTCTTCTGAAATCTGTCCTTTTTTGACTGAGCTCAAAACATTTGTGTTTCTCCAAATTGAGACACCTAATCTGAGTTACAGGTCTTTAGTCAAAAAGGAGTTATGAGCTGGTGCAGTGTCAGGGCCCAAAGTTTAAGGTCCTTTTTTTTAAAAAGTAGCCTTTAACAAGCTTTCGTGTTTTCTTATTTGATTGCAGACTGACACTATGACCTATGGATGCTCCTCTAGGTGGGACATATTTAGCTTGTTATTAACTCTGACCTTATGGAAGGACAGTCATGTTCGTACACTGGCAAGGAACAGCTGAGATTGGAGTCAGAGGCAAGGATTTTAGTTGTTTCTGGAAACTTTAAATTCAGATTTCTAGGTGCCACCAGCACTAAAATGAAAAGATATATATGAACTTAGAAATCCTATTATCTAGGATATTAGCAGTCTCCTTGAAGGGAAGTGCAAGCCACGCTTAGCACATACAAAGCTGTATTATTTATTCCAAAAAGATCATGTTATGAGTTGATAACATGCCTTTCTTCCTCTCTCTACTTCTCATTTTCTCTCTGTATCAAGGCTCTTTGGCCTTGGAAATTGTTTGCTTCTCTGCAAACCACAATTCTCTTCTCTCTCATGCTCCCGTTTTGCACAAAGCTTTTGGTCTATTTTAGCCAGTTGACTTCAACCCTCTTGTGGATTGATGGATAGGGTTAAAAATTAGAGGAGACCAACAATTACAGGGTGAAATGCAGCTGGTGCTCCCCTCTCTGAGGGTCAGGCAAACCTCCCCCCTTTCTCATGACACCTCTCACACCAACACACACAACCAGTGACGGTGCAAATCCCTGCTGCCTTTTTTGGCACCAGCCATAGCCTGGTACAGCTGGTGCCTGCTGGGCTGGGATTTTCCAAGGGCTCCTGCGGCGGAGCAGGTTGCAGACTGATTGAGACATGTTTGGTGGCTCAGCCAGGTTTGCCACAAGGGGGGGTGAAGAACAGAAACCAACTGTGGAAATTTACTGAAGACCTCATGACTTCTTACTAAATCTGAAAATTCCCAGTACAACAAGAGCAGTTGTTTCTAAACTGCCTGAGCGGCCTTTCATCGTTTACCTGACTATTACATGGTCAGTGGTATTTTTTTTTTTTTTTGGTCAGTGATAGCAGTCCTTCATTTTCCAAGGGAGTGAAAGATAAGGAATTCATTAGCCAAGACACCAGTATCTAGTGCAAAGACCTTCCCCAGAGATGGTGAGTTTAAAAAATATATATATTCACATAGCGTGCCAGCTCTTGTGAAATATGTGCACATTTAGGAGTATGAGTGGGAGCAAATAAGGTTGTGAGGAATCTTACTGCAGCTTCTGTTTTCAAACAGTGATTTACAAAGAAGTAGTTTTCTTGGGTTTTTTTATTTTAAAGGTTAATATGTGTGAAGCTCTTTAAATCATCTGAAGTGGATCAGGGTTATGACTAAGAGATAAGGAGGGATTTGTCTGTCTGACAAACTTCCCCTCTGTTTATAGGGAAGGTTGGTATGTTCAGAAGTGGTAAAATATCGCTGAGTGCAAAATGCAGGGAGTAGTGTAAATTGGAATTCTGCCAGTTCATGAGCTGAGCAAAACCTGTTGAAATACAAGAGGCTTCGAGGCCCAGTGCTGTGTCCCACACAAGAAAAGCTTCCAACAACGTCTCTAAGTGAAGCACTCAGTTTCCAACCCACAAAAGATCAATGTAATGCCTACTATAAACCCAATAGGAATTTTGCTGTTAGGACAATTAATGTTCTTAGTCATCTTTATACTGGACCATATATCTACCCATCAGAATTAATGCAGTTTGTTTAAAAAATTGAAGGAGGGAAAGAGGAATAAGACATGAGAAACCACAGAAAAATGCTCTGAATCTGTGTTGTGCCTCTGAGTAGGGCACAAAGTGGATCTACAATAATGTAATTTCTGAGCAAGCCATGGCTAGAAGTAAAAACTTCAGTGATGATCAGAGATAACCAGTGCAGTCAACTCAAGCATCGTCAAAGGCAATGACCTCAGAGCCTGCAAAGATCATTCAGTGCGCAGTGAAAAACCATGATAGTGCCACCAGTGCTGTGCAAGGTGGTTTTGCTTCAGTATTTTAGATAAGGCTCTGTAATGACAAGGGACTGGCTTAAGTGCAGCTGAAGTCGTGTGGATGAAGATCTGTCTACTTAGCGTGGCTTGTAGGGCTGGGGATGAAGGGGCAAGGTAAGAAGCTGTCTGCGTTCCATATGTTGTTTCCTATAGTGGGGTCCAGTTTCTACATTTTTGTTGGGATTCCGCTGTGTTGAAGTACTAATTAAAATACGAACAGAACTGTAGCAATTTAGGGCAGGAATAAGATATTTGCAGATGGATAATTAGCTAACTAGATAATGAGGATTTCCTGTTACACACAGCCAAAAGCCTGGTTTGCTAAAACATTTAATGCAAGACACAATGTTCTCAAATTAGACATACTGAAAATTCTCTGCATCTGTCCAGGAGAGGGTAGAGAAGATAATCCCAAAGGCCCCAAGAAAATTTATAAAACACTTGAGATCAAAAAACGAAGCCCACGGCATAAAGCAGACACATTAAAGGCAGCAGGATTTCAGATTGCACGTCACATAGAATGAACGCAGCTCATCTCGCTGAATTGTTCATGCTCAGACCATATATGTTCAGTTCTTGACAAAGTAATCTCTTCACAAAGCTACATAATGCAGCGGAGTGGGCTGAGAACGAGTTATAAACAAAGAAGCTATTCAGCTGTCAAAGCAATTTTCAGCTAATATTAAAACAGAATAGGGTGGGAAGGGGTTCTGCGGAGCCCTGTGCTGTCCCGGGAAGCGGGTGGCGGTGCATGCGTGTCGATGGTGTGGTGGGACGGAGCGCGCACGGGTGGCCGCCCCCATGGGCACATGCACACACACGTGCGCGGGATCGCCACCCGTCGCCTTCCCCAGCTCGCACTGGAAATGGCAAAGCGCTCGCTGAAACTGCATTTTCTGTCTGCGCTTGGGGATGTCACCAAGTTGTGTCCATTCCGATGACGACGTGTTTTGTTTCCATGGAAACCGATGTACTTTGGGGGGGGAAGCAGGAGGAGATGGAGAGAAGCAGAAAAAATGAGGCAGAACAAGAGAGGTGTGCGGTGTGAATAGATCATTGGAGTGGCTGGGCTGTTAGTAAAGTGACTTAAGCCTGAGGGTGGTGAACTGCCTTATTTATTTGTATGTCACTCCAGAATAATTCCAATCCATTCAAATGCATGTCAGTTAAATAAATGTAACGTTCTATTTCTTCAAATGTACTCTCCCCCATCAGATAGCTTGTGTCTGTGTTGGAGAGGCCAGGCTTCCAGTGTGCCTTCTGCTGACACGTGACTTTTGCTTTTTGCTGTGTCTCTGGTGTCATTAGCAGGTGTTTCCTATCTTCATCCCCAAACTTGGGAAGGAGGCAGGGCCTGGGAAACTACCAATTTCAACTAAGATTCAATTAAATACCTGCCAAGTCTCCCATAAAAAAAGCTGTGCATGATCTGTACCTCCCAAGGGGTAGGCAGGGCAGGGAGAGGCATGCTGGAGCTATTTTATGATTTTTTTTTTTGTACCTTGAACCAGCTAACTTGCCATTGAATCATTTAATAACTAATTAAAAGTCCGGGATAAAACATGCTGTCTACAGCTTTCTGGCAAACATCCCACTGACTTCAGCAGAGCCAAGATTTTACCCTTTCCTTGACTGCAGAGCTTGTTTGTTGTCACTTCTTTTACTTTAACTGTTCTGTGTGGGTTATGCCAGATTTTTTCTCTTAGATATGTGGTTTCTTTCCCTTTTGTCAAATATTCTCACTTCAGTTCCAGAACCCAGAGTCAACATGATGGATCCCAAGTGGTGGTTCATGACCAGGCTAGCTGTGTTTTGCCCATGTCCATTTCTGCTGTGATTAGAAGACAAGAAGTAGATGAGAGGGTAGTAGGATTTTCAGTAGGTAAAGGTCACTCGAGAATCTCTGTTCAGGCATGAACTGGACTTGCACATCTTTGTTGCCAGAGCTGTGTGGTGCTTGCAGAGGTGCCTTTGACCAGCTGGAGAAAGGACAGGCCACTGCAGCCTAGAGCATCAGCTCTTTCACCACCCAGGGCTGGATGCTAGGAACAGAATCCTAGATGTGTGTATCCTATATACGTAAACGCTGCTGGTAACAGAAAGATGTTCCCATTCTGTCTGTGCATATTCTTTGGTACATGTTTCTCTGTCTTCCCCTTTTGTACTTACCAGTCGTACCCTTGGTAATTTTGCTTTCAGAGTCTCTCTTAGAAGAGACCTTTGCCATTTTTGCCTGGAGCTGAATAACTCCAAGATGCACTCCTACTGCCTGCCTGCTCAAAGGTACGAATGTGCCAACAAATCCTGCTTCCCAGGGGCTTTTGGCAGAGCATGCTCAGATTTCTGCTGTGTTCTTCATGAGGAGCTACTCTTGGTCACACACGGGCCATGCATGAGGGACTTGAGCCAACAAAAATTGCCAGGACCTACTGCACTCTTCAAAGTTTAGGGCACCAGAGTATGAATTGACAGCAAATACCCTAATCCCTTACTGACTCGTTGGGTGGCAAAACCCATAGCAGTTGCCTGTGGTGTTGGTATGATTCAGGCCCATGCTATTTAATTTATTTGTGCGCCTAAAGCCGTGATACTAACAGTACTAATCTTTAAGAGCTGGTTTATTGACAAAGTGCGAGAATAAAAAGACAATATGTGAAGGGAGATATGATTTTGTTGAATGGCTCTAGTCTTGGTTGTTTTCCTTAGCTTTAAACTCTGAATTTTACAAGTTACATGTTAAATGCTTTGTTTCTTTATGTCCATTCAGAGAGAAACAATCTGTAAAAAATGTGCAGAATTCTTCTCCTCTGGGGAATCCATCAGTGAGGATTTTTGCTATATATTTATGAGATCCCTTGCAGATCTTCAGCCTAGGCTCTCTCAGATGTTCATTCTCCTGGCCTTTTTATTGCTAACATTTATTCTTCGTTTAATAGTGAACTCTCAAAACAATGTGGAGGGCTCAGTTCAAACTCCAGGCAAATCTTACATCACTCTTGGCTTGTAACTGGGCTCCACACAGAACCCAGCAAGATTTCATTCAGACTTTTCTATAGTGTTGGTTACAGTTCTCTAGATGGGTTCAGGAAAAATTACTTTTGGCTTTAATGTTCTGTATTAGTCTGTGTTTTGTGTGTTCCAGAGGCTGGATATTATCACTGATACTGTGTCATTCTCTAAGGCAACACTGAAGTACGGGAGAGAATGACAGAATCTCTTGTGCTACTGCTGATTCATTGCATGTACTTCTGAGGGGTGATGAAATAACTTGATCACGTCAAAGCTGCTCATTTCTAGATAGTAGCTTACCTCTAAATCCTGGATGTTATGTGACAAGTTTGAAGGTCAGAAGGTAATGTTCAGGGGTGATGTCTGTACTCAAAAAAAGTAATCTTCTGCGAGCCAATATAACTTCATGTGTGAGTGTGGAGAATATGTGTGACTGTAAACTCAGGAACAGGCTGTTATTCAGTACAAGGATGAATGAGAAAGGTTAAAAAAACTTGTGGGTTTTTTTTTTAAAGAAAAGTCAGTGAAATCCAAGTTTATGTTGTTGTACCAAAACAAAATATGTGATGTACTTTGACTTGGAATTTTCCAGAGTCGCTGATGTGCTCCTGGTTTTCATCTTTTCTTGTCCTGATGTTTCCTGACTTCCCTTTCCAGGCTTTGAAATTTTTATCCTAATTTTCCTCTTTTGTTTTTAATGAAATAACAAAATTAGTGTTTTGTCCTCAGAGCCTTCTTCCACACTGGAGAATTTAAAATTCCCAGGTGAGAGTCAGCAGGAGATTATGATAGTCAGTTTAATTTCCTTAGAAATGTTATAGCTGAAGTATTTTTAATAATAAGGCTTTGTTGCTGAAACCACTGAATGCCAAGACTCTGAAAGAGGTAACTGAACCAGCAAGTTCTGGAAGTATTTCCTAGATTAAAATGCAGGAGGAAGAAGAGGAGTGAGGGAGCACCAGCAATGTAATCATATAATCAAGCATGTAACTTTCAGTAAAAGAATTTCCCTGTCAAGTTTAGTCTGTTTTTCTTTGACAAATTGCTTGTGTAGAAACTGAAGTTTTTCAGTCCCTGCACTGTTCCAAATTTTAAGCTTTTGGTTTTCTTGATGTGGTTATTTTTTGACATGACTTAAGGGTGATGAGTTGGTGTTCGTGTGGCATGATTGGTCATCTCAGTCGTGCTTACTGACTTCAGCCTTGTAAACTGCATTCGACTCCGAAAAATATCATTTGGTTGTTGGGAAGGAGCGGCTACCACATTGCTCGGGAAAATGTAGTTCTAATCAAAGGTTTTGCCATGGTAGGAGTCACCAAGACTCAAATGGTGTATGATGCTCGTTTGCTTTCTAGGCTGAACCTTGCACATAGAACGTAGTGAGAATGACAGCCACAAAAAGTAACTAAAGTTGGATGCAAGGGAAGATCTATCTGATAATAATCAAAAATGTTCACAGTATTTTCTCATTATTTCTCTACCACTTGTCAGCTCTCCCTTCTTTTCTTCTATTCTCTTCTCCTTTCTCTTAGGTTTGTGTTTTGATGATGCCTGTTTTGTTCCCAGAACTCATCCTTGAATTTATAGTAGATGGTTTTGAACATTGATGAATCTACATGTACAAACGGAGATATATAAAGTGGTTGCTTTTTTGTGGAGGTTGATTTCTTTTACAAAGGAAGGCAGCAGAACTGGATACAGAAACTGCAGGCAACCTTATAATACAGCTCATGCTGTGATGCTTGAGGTTTGGACCAAGCTCTTACTGGGTGATAGTTGCCTTACATTACACTGGTGAGATGTTTCCCTTAAGAGAATTTGGGGTGTATTCATGGATTAGTTTTGTTAAATAGTTCTGGTTTTCCTTAAGATCTTTATAACTGAGTAGCTTTGTCTTCAGAAACCTGTTGCCATTTCCCAATATGCTAGCTCTGTAGTATCTGGCAGTTAGATTAAAAGGTTACAGTACAGCTCGTTCTGTGTGAACACTGTTAATCAGCTGTTGAGAGAAGTTTCCCTGAATGCACAAAGCCTGTGAGTTACACCTTGTGTTTCATAAGGAGGTGTTTTTGTTAAAGAGTTGCCAGAGACAATCCAAAAATTAATCTTGGTCATAATGTAATCCTGATACAAAATGCATCATTTCTTCTTGGCAACTAAAGTGTTTGGCATCAGCAAGTATTTACATTTTAATTGTTTTCAAACTTCATTGTGTGCTGGAAGGTAGGGTGAAGTATTTCCTAGATGGCCAGACTATTCCTAAGAAAACATACAGCAAGGACCAGAATTTCAGAAACATTCTGATTCAAATGATGTCCCATGATCAGTAAAATTATACTGGAGTTTTACTGGATGCCCAGAGCACACCTTTCATTTGCTTTACATAGGTTACACCTCAGTTTTGTTTATTTCAGAACTTTTCAATTTTTTATTGTATCAGTAGTTGCATGAGCTACCTTTCCTTATGCTCCTGCCTTGGCATATTCCTGCCCATCCATATTCCTGTGAGATTTTTTTTTTCTCTCTGTGCACAAGAAGTGCCAGAAGTCCTGTTGGTTAACTCATTACACTGTGATTACATATCTATATTAGCTCAAATGACTAAGTAAATATAAATAATATTTTTGTCCTACTCTTTTGTAACCATATATGCCTGTTACTTACACATTTCCTGGTATTTGAGCAAGGAGAAATCGCAAAACACTGAGAGAATACTGCTGTATGTGAGATGAATTGCATGGACCTTGATTCCAGGAAGAACATACACATATGCTGATAAACAGTTCCTTATCTAAGAAATACTGAAGAGAGTGTTTCTTAGATGAGAATGCTTCTCTGAAACTGAGCATTTGGTTGCTGAGTTGTTGGTTTGGTTTTTTGGTTTGTTTTTTTTTAATATTTCAACACCCTGCTGATAGTGTTGTGAAATCCTTGTTGGGCCTTAGCCAATTAACTGAATAAACTTCTACTTGCTTAATGATTTTATAACTCCTCTATGTGAGACAAACTTGCCATTTGTTCATTTAACTTCTCTCCTGCATTTTGTGTGCAAATACTTTCTAATCTCACAGAGATTCCAAGTCTTTGAGATTTAAGTTCTTGCAAAATTATCAAATACAGCAATCAGAACGTGTTTGGACACTTAACAAAGGTCTCTTAATATTTTTCACTGATATTTTTAGTATTATTTAAGATAATTATTGTTGTATTATTAACTACATTGAACTCTCTATTCTGTGGTTTTCCACTTTCATATTTGCATTTGTTAGTACACATTCCATTTAAAGTCATCTTTCATGGCTCGGGGTGTGACATATTTCACAGAAAAACTGAGATCTTCCAAATCTGCATCCCATAACCTGTTTGTAAAATAGTCCTTCTTTTTAATGACCAACCAGCCCCTACACTTCAGCTAGAAGGCTGAGATCAGAAGTATGATCATGTCAGTGAAGACATCAAACCACTAAGTAGGATTTCTTTAATTACAGAAGGATTGAAAATGAAAAAAATATTCCCTATACACTGCAGACTTTCTTGCTCTGTGACTGTTGTTATTATATTTTAATGGACACAAAATTGAAAGCAGGAGGAAAGGTATAGACATCGTTACCTGGAGGCAGTGAGAGAACGGGAGATTTCTCATCCAGTATTGGTGAAATAAATTCAAGTCCATGGGGTATAGGCATTGAGAGGAAAATAACTTATACGAAACCAAGGGCTGTAACGGCCTCATTTTGTTCTCTGGACCCAGGTAAATCTCATTCTAACACTATAAATAAATGCATAATATGAAGTGCAGTGCTATTTCCTGATTGATGATCTTGTTAGACTCCAAATAAACACATATTGTCCTGGAGTTGTAATAACACAGCCTTAGTGCATATAGAGAGAATTGCATCCAGCTACTAAATATGAAGAGAATGTACCAAAAGGGAATGATTTAGAGGAGAATTAAATTCTCGTTTAGACTCAGGAATGATTTTGCTGAGCTTTCCCCTAGAAGATGGTCCTTGTCATGTACAGGCATTTTCATGTACTTTTTCTTAAGCCAATTTAAAAAAAAAAAAAAAAGGAAAAGAAAAAATCTTATTGATATCTAAAAGAATTTCAGACACTTAGCTATATACTATCATTATCCTGTAAGTTAAAAAGCAACTTTAAAAACTAGAAATTTCAGCAAAATAATTTAATATAAAATCACTATATACTAATATGTAACAATATTAGCTATATATGTGTTTGTAACGATATAAAACAGTTCTCTCTTTTCTTTGCACTCTGAGTCACCTAAAAGTATTTCTTCAGTCCAAGGAACTCCTTGGAGAGACCGTATTCATCAAATATTGTAGGAATAGGAGAAAGAATAATAACAACAACAAATTATTTAATCACTACAATTATCATTGCTGTTCTTATTATGAATATTATTTGCTGTAACACCTGTGATGTGGCTGGAAATCTTGAGACACTTCAGTGCTTTAACTTGATTCTGCAGAATTCATAATCCAAGGACCAAAGTCAGGAGAAAACATCAATAAGCAATTTATGGATAACACATCCGTAAATCAGCAAGCTGCCTTATAGCAACAGAATCAGACTCTTAGGAGGGCTTATATGGAAGGGGCTAAATAGATGAGCCCTGGATGGCTGGACAGGGCTTAGGGTTTGGACCATGATGTGACGGCCTGGAGCACAGATGGTGCCACGAAGGACAAGGCTCAGAGCAGGTGTCTGGAAGCCTCTTGTGGTGGGACCATGACAGTGAGTGCGTGGAAGGGGCTCCAGAGCTCTGAAAGCTAAAATTTGCTCCGTGCAGAATGGGAGACTGGTTAAGGAGTTCAAATCCTCAGTAAGGGAAGTCCATGAGCCTTTTTCACCTTACCCGCCATGAGCCCTGCTGTATGGATTTCAGCACCACCCAGATGAGACTTGATTGGCTTTCCATGTCAGAGTTCCAAACTGCTCTTTCAGACTCTTGTGTAACTGTGAGTCATTAGCCTCTCCTTGAGAATGATCCAGCTACCTTGTCAAGGAGCTGCCAAAAAACTGTGAACCTCAAGTGATTTGGTTATACAACATGGAAAACAAATTCCCTTTGCCCTTCAGTCTCCCTAGGGCAATGTTTGGTGCTACAACCTGAGTTTCTCCCCACAGAAAGGCCAGATCTGTACAGGGACTTCTTACCCCATCTTAAATCCCATTCAAGACCTCAGAATGGGTTAGGGAGGATTATGCAGAAATAGTGATTTTCACCCTTCATGGCTGAATCACTGCAACATCTGTGTTGAGCTGGGACACAGCTAAAACACTGAGGGCAAGGATGAAAATAAGAAATAAGTGGCCAATACCTCTTTAAGAATACACGAGATTGAAGTAATAAAAAAGAAATACAATAACTCAGATAATAAAAACATTACCTTACAGATTTCATAGAAACTTTGCCTTAGGGAGGCCACCTGGATGTGTTTTACTGACACAGCTGTTCAGCCTTTTTTTCCTTTTGCTACATAAAAAATAGAGGCATGTGAACAGCTGTTTGGGTTAATTTTTTTAAGCCTTCAGTAAGTAAAAATAAAGGCAAGTGGCATCAATGAACAATGTGAAATTGCATCCAAAGATGATTTAAAAATTTTCAAGAGTAATTTCTGGACCTCACTCACAGCAAATAAAGGTCTGTTGTCCATGGAAGGAGCTGAGTCAGAAGGACAAGTGTTGACCAGTTGTAGCATTAGCTGTCCAGCATCTCTTCTTTTTACAAAGGAAAGACTCCTTCTGATCAGGACAAAATGGCAAACTTGATTATATTGGAATCAGTCCACAGTCACCCCTTTGACTTCAATGAAGTCACTAAACAGGTCAGTAAACTGAAAAAAAAAAAAAAAAACCAACTAAAAAACTACCAAAGCTAATTTTACTTAAAACCATCCACCCATCCTGGAACTGTTAGTTCCATTGCCTGCCAGGGAACTTCTCCCTAAGAAAGTAGTTGAAGAGAGAAAGGGAACAGAGCTTATAAATGTGTCTGGATAGGCATCATTTCCCAATGAAAAATGTCCATTTTTGTTATTTTCAGAATCACAGCACTGGGGGGAAGGGAAAGGCAGAGGAGTCCATGCTGATTTGTGCTGCCCCTCCCGACACACAGCACACTGATAGCATCCCAGCAGGTTGAAAAAGAGTCTGGTTTAACAGGGTGATGGAATGAAACAAGTGGGAGTTGTGATGTTTTTTGTTGCCCAGTGTTTCACACACCTCTAGCGGCAAACCCTCTTCGTTGCCAAGACAACCCCGAAGAAATACGAAATCCAGAACAATACCCTGTGTACGAGGAGCCTCGTATTCTCTGGTGCACGCGTTCGTTTTGAATGTCAAGAGAAACGCTGCCCTACCCTCCACATCGACCCAGGTAAGCCCAGGTAAAGTTATAGGTGATGTCTATGAGATTGTAGTGACTTACATTTAGAGACTGTCTTTTGTCCTGGCGGCTGCCAAAGGTGGAGGGCTGGCTCTGAGAGCCTGAGCACTGTATTCCTGCAGTGCAGCATTATCTAAGGCTGGCCAGGCAGCACCAGGAGGATTCCTGAGGGCTGTCATGCAAGTAAGTCAGGACTGGGGCTGTGACTGCTCTCCCCAGCCAGTGCTGCATGTGAAGTTGACTGCAATGAGCAGGGAAAACCAGGCTGTGACAATCTGCCTTTGCAGTGGTTTCTAAAGATTTCTCAGGCAGCTGAATGCAAGGTTGTGCAGCCATAAAGGTCTTTTCGCTCCATAACTCGGATTTACTGAGCTGTGCTCTGTCTTTAGGTCAAAGGAAATATAAATGTGACTTAAGCCTCTTTGCTTAAGGTCTTGGCTCAATGCAGGACAGTGGAAGGTCTGGAGCTTTGGGATGCTTGTTAATGCTTATTTATTTAACCCCAGTGAATGAACCTTGGACAAAGGTCTAGGAGGTCAGAATAAATATCTTCAGAGACTCTTAGGACATCCTCTTGCAGGCAGTAGCCTCAGGAACTTTCCTGTTTCTCAGAGAAATGTTATGTGTAGTTTGAAAAGTGTAAGTTTTGTTTTTCCAAATTGTCTCCAGGTCATCCTTAAGCTTCCCATTATATTCCTAGTGGCAGGTAATAAGTGATAATTTTTTTCTGAAGAATATTAAGAATACTCTTTTTACCACACTTGAAGCTGGCATTGACCTCCTCGTTGGGAATGGCTGCACCCTGAGAAAGTAACGTCAGATCTTCGCTTGGTTAAAGCTCTTTGATAAATAGCGGAGTAGCACTTGGAACAGGGAACACTAGATTCTGCATAGCAATGCACCCATTTTCCTGTGTATCCAGTATGGAAACAAATCCATTTTAGCCTGCATTGAATCATAGCAGCATCCCAAAATTAAGCAGGAGAAATGCCGTCATCATTTACATCCTTTCATTCTTTGTCTCTCTCCCTTGGTTCTGTCCCTTTGTATCAGCTGCCTGTCAGGATGTTCCCAGCAGGAAACTTGGCAGCATTACGGGTGTATCCTGATGAACATGGCCTTTACATTGGCAGAGAACCCTGAGGGACTGCAGCTTCATCTCTTCTGCTGCACCTCTAGAACCACATCATGTTCCTCCTTTTGAAATTCTGTGCTGAGATCCACCAGCTCCAGGACTTTGGGCTCTGAAAGGCAGGTAGCAAGCAGTGGTAGCAGGTAGTTTGGTGTGACATGAGCACTGAGCCAGAACAGAGCAGTTGGTGCTGAGGACTCTGTTTCTAGACTATTGACACTTGGGGATTTTAACCGGAGACCAGACTGAGCTCTGAAACTGTGCCACGATATGAACTGAAGCACAGTCAGTCAGGGATTCACTTCTGAAGCACTTACCTGTTCCAGAGTATGACACAGGTGTAGATTAGCATTTTGGGAGCAGAGGATCAAATCTAGCCAGTGCTGAAAAGCAAGGGTTGCATATTTGAGCATTACAGCAAGACATCTGAAGCAGAGCTGGTTCTGCTTTGGTGGCTCCATCAGCAGGTCCAGAGCTTCACCTTCCATGTACATGACAGTCTCTCCCTGGCTGTAGGAAAAGAAGCCTTGTGAATGAGACAGGCTTCAAGCAGTAGCCCCAGAATCAACAGTTCTGCTCTGTGCCTCCTTTGTCTTTCTGAAGAGCAGACTCTACAGCACACCAAGAACCATCACGCCTTCATCCTGTTAAGAGACAGATCCTGTTTGAGCTTCAGGTGAGGCATCCCGATCTCAGGCCACTCTGCTCCTCTTTTAGCACCTTAGAAACAAACTGAAAACTCCTCACTGCTCAGGAACAAAGGAGGTATGTGAAAGAACTGCAATTTCATCAACTGTCGAGTGGGAGTTGGAGCTATTATAGAACATCCCGTTCCAAAAGGAAACAACTGACAGCCTGACGCTGCCGGGTAGTAGTGACGCGCGCGGCCGCAGCGTGAGTCAGTCTGTGCGAGATTCAGATGTGGACCTAGAGGGAAAACATTTGTGGCAGCGGGACCGATCACATGCTCATAGATGGAATTACCTCAGCTCATTTTTCGTGCGGGTGTTAATGTATTTGCTGCGCTTCTCCGGGAAAAGGCAAACAGCAACACAGAGCAAAAAGTAGCATGTAGAAGCCGTTCTATCTGTCTCTTCTTGCAGCCTCCTGCTTCACACCCACACCTCTGCACAGCCTGTGATAATGTAGCACGAGCTGTATTTTGGTATATCACTGTTTTGTTCAGTAAGATGGAATGTGCTGTTGTTATTTTTGTTATTATTTGTGCCACTTGGAATCTCAAAGCATGTCCCATTCCAAAGGCATAGGTCCATGAATGGGACAATTAAGTGAATTATTTTGAAATTGTTTAGTTTATCACTGAAGTGATGTCTTGCTTTAGCAGCTTACAGCTCGGTTGAATGCTTGTATTTATTTAAAAATGAAAACTGAAGCCTAAGGATCCTTTTAAGGCCTGAAAGGAGCCTGTAGAGCTAATTCTCTGGTATGTGGAGGATGTATGATGTATAAATTGTGAAATGAATTGGCTGTTTACTGGAAAGTTATGGTGATCTTGTGGTTGTGGTTCAAGATAAGAAACCTTGGCCATGGTTTGAGGACAAGGAAGCTTTAGTAGTAATTCTACCCTGAGATGTTCCCATCTCAGCCTTTTTTTCCCATCATTTTACTTGAGCTCAGCCCCCTCCCACTGTGTCTAAATAACAATTCATGTGACTCTGCAGCAAGCCACATCAGGAATTGATGTGGGTTAAGACTGTAAACAAAATGCCCTGTAAAATAGGAAGGATTTTGTTTTCTTCCTTTTTTTGTCTGTGTGGTTTGGTTTTTGTTTTTGCAATTTGCTTCAACTAGATAAATGTCCAATCACCACTGCCCAGGGACAACTGCACTGGCCCATCTGAAAGGCCCAAGTGTTGTGTGGTGGGAAGGGGATGCTGGCACGGGCTGATGGTGGGAACTCTGTGACAGCGTTGCCACCAAAATCTGCAAATCGGTAAACCGTAGCCAGCAAAACATTGCCTCTTTCAGCAGCAAAACAGAACAGCTGCTGTGTCTCCAGAAGGAAAAAAAGGGACGGGATGTTATTTGGCTACAGCACATGCAGCCAGGGTTGGAGCACAAACTGGGGAAAGGATTTAGGTTCAGGGTACTGAAGTCTCATGGACAAAAAAGGCCTCAGATAGAAATATCAGCCATCAGGTGTTTCCCATCTCTTGTGCTGAAATCTCATAACTGTAGCTGACATTTCATGGAGGTTCAGCCAAATCTAAAGCAGAAGTACAGGTGGGAGTTGTAGTCTAAGCCTCAAACAGCACCAAAGTAGTGAGCTCAGAGCAGAAGCAGAACTCTCCTTGCACTGGAATTGAGAAGTTTGGGTTGTGCCTCTCTGTGTGTAAGTGCCTTATTGATGTTTCAAAAGCAATCGGGGGAGCTCACCTGGCACCCTTTCCCACTAGACATGGAAAGGGCTTTGCTGGTGTAGCTGAAGTTGATGGGTGAGCAAGCCACTCTGGGATGGTTTTAATTTCCAGCAGCTCTAGCAGAAGCAAATGGGTAGAAAAATACTTCAATACACATTTTTTTATTATAAAGCCTTGGCAAACTGCGCTGGCTGCTCCTGCCACAGAGAGAAAGGTACTGGCTTGAAGTAGGTGGGGTGCCTATCTCCCCAAAACAGCAAGCTCAGAGTTGGCATCGTTTCCCTGATTCACCATTATCTACTGCATCCTTACATGTCCCCTCCTCTGCTCTGGCATGAGCACTCTCCTCGTTATCAATGAGGTGGCAGCATCTCATTTGCACAGCTGAGCACTGTTGAACTGACTGTGCATCCATCAAGGTCATGAAGTCATTCAATCCCTTGATGTGGCAGCCTTTGGTCAGAGCTACAGGTGCTGATGCAGCTGACAATACCGGAGGGATAACTTTCCTTCGGTACAGCTTTCCTGGAAGAGGGAACGGTTTGCCAGTATTGCACAACGGTAATTTTAAGCCCATAAAGAGCTCTTATTGTAGTCTCAAAGCAGTCTTGAAAACCTGCCGCACCCTCTGTGTCCCGATCTCAGATGAAAAGCCAAGGCCGTCAAAGAAAAAGGTGTTTGCAGCATGTGCCGTGTCCCGGCGTGGCTGCCGCAGGTAGTGACAGCCGGCAGGGCTTTAGCACCACGCCGGGGATGGCAGGAGAGGGTTTGCCTGCTGGCAGGCGTGAAAAACAGGACTGCCGCAGCTGCTCCTCCTGTGGCTCACGGGATGGCATCCCCCACAGCAGATCGCTCGATGCGGCCATCGCCTGTGCTTGCGCTCCCAGCTCCTCGCCCTCCCCACGAGCATTCCCCGCCGTTATCCTCGGCACAAAGCCCTGCTCCGAGCGAATGCCAAGGGCAGCCGGCGTGCTCGGCCCCGGTGAGGGCTGCGGAGGGGCTGATGTCACTGCCCGCGGGCTGCGGGCGTGACTCATGCGGGAACAGAGAACTCTTCATGGGCCGCGGAAAACACGAGCCGCGTGGGAGGCGGCGGCGCGGGAGGGCGTCGCTCCAGGAGGGAATGAGACAAAGGTGCTGGAATGACCCAGGGAGCTGGAGAGGGGCCACACCTCGGCCCCGAGCACTGAGGGTTGCAAGGAGGTCACCTCCTATTTTAAATTTCTTCCCTTGGGTTGTTTTGAACAATTCTGCCTTTGCTTTCAGAAAGGATCAGGGCGGGGGAGGATGGTTTTATTTGAGAGGAATTCCCTGCGACTTGAGCTGCCTGAATTAGTCAGGAGCTGGGAAGATGGAGCAGAGGAGGACGGTACATGTCCTGAAACGCGCGTAGGCAGGGAGCTCAGGCTCCCCCGACAGCACGAGCAGTCGCGGCTGAGGCACATCCATCATTAAGGTACCTCTGTAGGGGTGTCTCGCCTCCCCTAGTCTGCAATCGGCAATTCTGTGTCAGCAGAGCTGCAGCATTTCACAGCAGTCCACAGCTCCAGGGCACTGTTCTTAGCAAGGCCAAGGTGAAGCAAATTCCATGAATAAGCACAGGTACAACCAAACCTGCTGCCACCAGAGAAGGAAGGCATTTCCCAGTGCCTGCCAGAGATGTTATGACAGAGGGGAAAAAGGAGTCTGCTGCCTCTCGGGGAGGGGGCTCATGCCACAACTTCTCTGTCTGTAAAGTCAAATTCCTAAAAGTGATGGCACTTGTGATTGTGCTGATGTGAGCAGTGGTTTCTGAGCATTTCCGAAAGTCTTCAAGATTGCCTACAGAAAAGCATCAAATACTGATGATGATAGAATGTGTTATATCTAATTGCATGAGCTCTGAAATCAACTCTTTCCGCTTTCTTCCATCATTCCAATATAATTGGAAGCAGGAAGACATTCACAAAAGAAATACTGTTTCTGAGAGCCATCCAGTGCAACCCATTTTTGCAGATTTTCATTGAGGGTTCAGAACGAGCAAGTTGAAATAATCCTACAAATTTACACAGAGTCTAAAGTGGCCACTGCATCTGATTCTTCTAAATGGTTCTTCTATGTCTGCAAGGAACCAAGTGAAACCTTCAGATTTAAATACCATTGCATTGTAGGATTTTGGAAATCCAGATTCTTCTGTACATCAGCTTCTGAGCCTGAAGTTAAGATTTGTTATTGTGAGTGCACATGCTGTGAATCAGGATGGATAGCAAACATGCAAATTCAGTCTTTAATTATGAGTCACATGGAATCAAAAATAGACAGCCAGATCCATAAATGGAGAGGCAGGCAGAAGCACTGAGCGTGATTTCCTATGGACGTGAGGTCACACTTGAACAAGTTGATATGGTTGTCAGAATTTTATAAAAATGCTCACAAACTGCAAGGTTTCATGAATTTTCTCGTGACCAGAGATTCTCTCCGTGTTTACTGTTTGCTATTCACTGCTATCACTTTTCACTAATAGAGTCAGGAAAACAATGTCAGGTGACTGGTACGATCGATCAACATATCTGATGAATAGCCAGGACTGAATAGTCAGGGCAAAGGGGCAGTGAATGCATTAAAGTGAGAAAGTGATGGCCCATGATTTTCTTGAGGGTAACAAATTTTGAAAAATATCAGCTCTAGTTTTCAACTGCTATGTAAGGGTCGTGTGCTAAATTTGCAATTAATATTATTTTAAAGAATAGATCAAACAGCTCAAGCAGATTTCCTCTAACTGACAAGTTCCATTAAACAAGAAAGCTCATTCTTAGTAGGAGATTTTAATATAACACTGAGAACAGAGAACAAAACAATGAATGGAAACATATCAGCAGTCAATTTCCTGAGTATTCAAGCCTGCATTATACTTTGTTCTTTGCTACAGCCACGGCTCTGTAATTATCAAGCGTATTCATGAGACTTTTTCCTATTGACACTCAGCGTGAGTGTGGCTGGAAAGAGATTAAGCTTTTGTGGCAGCCATTTGAATTTGTCTAACTAAAAACAACCTGGAAGGCTGTGGGGAGCTGTATGTCTCAGGGGATTTGCGATGGTCTGCAGAACCTGTGGGTCACAGGTTCAGACCTGGGTGTTGGTGGCGTGCAGGACCTGTCGCTCTGTGCCGCCGGCTTGGCTGCAGTCACTGCTCGGCACAGTCACAAAGCAATGGCTGGTGATGGGGCCGATGCTTGAAGTTGTTGCACTGTTGTATGAGTAAGACATGCTTGTTGGGCCATGAATGGGGATCGTTGGATAAGCCATTGCCTATTGGGCTTTTCCTTGGAAAAGGAGCTTTGTTCCTCCAGGGCTGCACCAGTCTTTACTGTAGACACTATTGCTCCTTCTCAGCTGATACTTCCACACCAGGCCAGGTTATCCCCCACCCATGCTACTCATTTTGCTGTTAGCTGTTGTCTTTGTGCTTCTCATGCACCCCCTGCTCAGGAATCCACCGCAGTGTTCTGAGAACTGGTCTCTGGACAGCTTTCTGTGAAGGTTTGTCTCTCTGCAGACAACATGGAAAGCATGTGGTGGAGAGTGAGGAGCAGGACCCAGGGGCTGCTGGTGATGCCTGTGAGGAAGGAATAGGGGGCAGCATGTGGCAGGTGGACTGCAGGGAGAGGGAACTGTAAGCTGGTAGCAACTCCAGCCTGAGGAAATCCAGCATGTTCATGTTAACAGTTCTGGAAACAGAGCCTTGATTTCATCTGCGGTAACCTGGCGTTTCCTTTCTATAGCAGGTCAAAGCTGTGCCCAGCCACTATCCAGGCAGGAAACCCAGGGAGCACCACATCTCTTTGTTGTTTGGTGCCAGTGTGGATAGAAATTCAGCTCCTCAGCTTGTGGCCCCACTTCAGTCCTGACTTGAGAAGGCACCATGTCATTTTACACAGTTTTCTGTTTCTGTGTAAACAACCATTTTAGCCAAAGATGGAAAACCAAAATCCTGTTTACTTAGGCTCCTTCACAGTCCCATAGAGCAGGAGCAGTAGTGCTGGTGTTGTGGCTCAACTCCAAATCAGGTAATTGCTGTGCGTTCTGCCCTACTTACACACCCCCCATAGTTTCAATTAGAACAATTGTTTTCATTTTTCTTTCCTGCCCTGTCAAGTGTTAATACAGTTGTTGTTAAGCTGCTCGTGTGGTCCCTCACCTAGGTGTTGTGTTTCCATGACAGACATCCTTGTGTGCATACCTGGACCGAATCCCCATTGGCACAGACTGATGTAATTCCATAACGGAGCTGTGTTGATCTGCACCATGTAAAGATGCAGCTTTCCTATGCAGAGAGCCATGTTATTCTCTCTAATTAAAGGCTCTGTACGAATGCCTACAATCTATTTGTTTTTCTGCTCACTCTTCAGCTCTATTTGCAAATACCCTGAAGTCTGGGTAGTCATTCACACTTATGGTCACAGTGATGGTCTCTAGAGAATACAACTTACCTCCTTGTAATGTGCTTCCCCCCAGCTATTCAAGAGTGGCTCTATAGGGGATATATGAGCTCTTTCACTCTTGGTTGTGGTGGGGTAGATAGATTTCATAATGTGTGATGTTTTATGTTATGAATTGCTGGAAAATGTGTTCTTTGGAAACAGATTTATCAGGAGAATTGAGAATGTGGAAGGATGCCTGAAAGCTACATGGCAACAGGAGATTACATGCTTGCAGTCTAAGGCACCTGGCGTATTGAGCATTCATGTTCACAGCTGAGGGCTGCAACACTTACTGTGCTGTTTATATCTGATCAAGAGGGCCTTCCTTTGATCTGGTA
This sequence comes from Pseudotriccus pelzelni, assembly GCA_035584735.1. Classification (NCBI taxonomy): domain Eukaryota; kingdom Metazoa; phylum Chordata; class Aves; order Passeriformes; family Tyrannidae; genus Pseudotriccus; species Pseudotriccus pelzelni. The sequence goes on along the minus strand of JAWMRA010000023.1, from coordinate 9,970,650 downwards.
AAGAATTTGGCTTGAAATGGCACGTGTTTGGGCTGGTGGGCTATGTGACACACAGTGGGGTGAAGTTTGCTGTCTAATTTTGCAGTCTGTCACGTGGTCCCTCAGATGGTTATCACTGTCACGTGCATGTGCTGAACGGATTGATATTTGGGTCCATGAAGACTTGAGCAGATCGTGGCTCTGCTCAGCTGCTCAAGGCCATGGTAGCTGGTGTCATGGAGACCTTTCTAGTGACTTCCTGCTAAAATGAAGCCCATGTGCAGGGATACAAGTAAGCTGTTATTTTCTACATAAAATAAGCAAGCATTCAGTTTCCCAGCATTCCTTTGGGACAGTTTTCTGAAATGCACAGAATGCGTTCATGGTTCAGTTCTCAGCAGACAAAGGAGCTGGGAGCAGATCCTCTGCAAACACCATGTTGATTCACAGAGTAGGCAGTCGAGTTGTGTCCCCATATGAATCTGGCAGTATATAGGATACTGTGATATACTACAGTGCCTCCATGTGTCCCACGTGAGCTCCACCTGTCCCTAAAAGAACATGTAGGTCTCCTGTAGGCCCTGCATTTTACCTGTGCAGGTGCCTTAGGGAGGGTTGCAAACTTTTAAAATAGCTCTAGATGCCTCTATTCAGACACTTCAAGCCCGGCCACTGGCCAAGTGTTTCAGCTGAACAAATACTGATAAAATTTGTCTTTAAAATGAACTGTTGGGAAATTAAAAGATCCTTTGTAAAATTAAGAGCATTTTCATTCTAGATTAAAGTTAAGGCTGTGCCCTCAGTACCGGTGGGACATGGATTGGCACCTCTACTCAGCAGCTGAGTGGTTTCCAGTTTTGGAAAAACCTGGAAATGGAATGAATGGGTACCTGCAACTGGCAGGTGTCTGTTGGCATCTCTCATAGGCAGCATCATGCTCAAGGCAGCACTGAGGCAGGGCTGTATAAAAATGCTGGGTTTAGGCTGTGGTAACTCCTGCTCTTGAAGCTGCTCTCAGGGTGATACAGGCTGCAGTAATCCCAAAGCTATTCCTATGAGTTCTCTTGTGTTAAAATGGCCAGACATCTGGTCCAGAAGGACACGGTTTATAAGTGGTACAAAAAGTCTGTTTGTACTTCCCAGTCCCATGGCAAGTGCAGATCAGCTAAGCTCAAAGCACAGAGACCAACCTCTGTCTCATTTTTTCTCAACTCCTAATTCTCATGATTTCATCCTGACTTGGCCTGTTCTCTCACATGCTGTTTTTTTTCTTTAAAATGTATTTTTATCCATGTGGGGGAATATTTTTTTTGTCTTCAACAGCTTCCTGAGGCTTCTGAATTTCTAAAATGACAGTCATTGTGCCCCAGAGCTGACTGTCACTCACTCTTCCTTATGCAGTAGCTGTTTGCAGAGTCAGGGCAATTCTATATATACAGGTTCTTTCACCCCCTTCATGCAAAACAAAAGGGTTTGGTTGTTTTCCCAAAGCAAACAGTCTGTGTCAGCTGTCTTGCACTAACAGAAAAAACAACCAACCAAAACAGCTTTTATATCCACGTCCATGAGTGGCAGGTCACAGGTTCCCTGTAGAAGTGACGGGGAAGGTAAACAGCTCAGGGCACGCCGTGTTTGCCATGCCATTCCACTGCACAGCAAAAGCTGTCCCCAGCCTTTCTCGCCCTTATGCAGCAAATCACATCCTGCTGTGTCAATAGCAGTTAGTAAAAAGAAGCCAAACGATCATTCTTTACTAGATTCTAATTGTGGCCTGCCTAAGACTATTCCCTTGCACGAAAGGCCTGTAGGAGTTTAGCCACCGTGAGCTAAATCAGGGAAGGTTTTAAATCTTGGACACAATACGAAAACAAAACAATATGAAGGAATACACCTTTCGTATCACGGGCTTGTAGAAAAGGAAAGTTCTGAGAAGACAAAAGCCCAAAACACCGGAAGGTTTTATTTGTGCTGGTCTGTATGAAGCCAGTTATTATCCTATCAATTGTTTGTGTAGCCATTGTTTACACAAAGTGAAGGATGGCACATAGGAACACGTACCAGCAGTCTGTGTTTTCTGGTGGGGCCCTGCAGTCCTAGAGCATCAGTAGGGTGCCCAGCTGCTGTCCGGGTGTCCCTTTGGCAGCTCACACTGAGGTTAGCAGGGAAGAGATTACCCACCTGAAATTTAGAAGAACTTTAAGGATGTGCTGCGTTTAGGTGACTGCCTCTGTGGGATAAGGCTGGCATTGCCATTTGTCCCCAGCTGTGCCAGAGGAGGGCTATGATTTGCTGCCTTATGCCTGAAGGCAGTTGCCCAGAAGAGGGGGCAGGGGGTGGTCTTTAGGCTGCAGTTTTGGTGCAGTAAGAGCAGGAGAGCCCACTGCTCCCTGACATTGCCTAATGTTTGCAAAGGGTGTAATTGCGGTAGCCCACCTAGCTTTTGCACAGGCTTTAGAGCAGAATGTGCAAATGGAAATCAGGTTTATAGTACCCTCACCTTCTTGAAATCATTCTTCAGAGAATTATTTACCAGGTAGCATGAGCCTGGGTAACATACTCCAAACTGTAACAAAGCATAATATTGCTCACAGAGACCTGACTTCAGCTGGGCACAGAGGGAAGAAGGACAGGTTTGAAATCAGTTTGCTGTCTAACCAGTTGCCAAGGTAGAGGTTTTAACAGAATGGATGATACTGTCCCTTCTTAACTCAAATCCTGCCAGCCACATTTCACACCATCTGGAGTTTGTGCAGAGCCCCCCTTGGGAAGGTGGCCAATAAAGAATTACAATAATCTAATCTTGCCACGATAAAAGTGTGAATAACCATTTCAGAGTCTGACTGGAAAACTACCGCAACCTGTCAGTACGCCTTAGATGGTGGCCAAGAGGGCACCCGATGACATGCTGGAAAGTGTGGCTCAGGAGATAAACAGGAGTTGGCTCCTACTAGACACTGAGCTGAAAACAGTCAGGTTTTCATCAGCTGAAAAAAGAGACAGAAGGAGAATGTAATTGCTGGGCTTGGGAGAGGTGACACCCCCTTATCCATGCTGATCTCCATGGACACTCAGGCACTCAGCACTTTTTGGGAGGGCTGGGGCAACGTTTTCCAGGAGTTGCTCCATAGCCACTCTTTTAAGCCTCTGCAGCAGTCTCTGCTGGAAAACTTTGGTTTCACGCTTTTAATTCTTTCTCAGATGGAATAAGAGTTGGTCCAGTCTTTGGTTTCCAGGGTGGTAGAGTTCCTACTAGCGATTTATTTCCTCCCACCCTGGAGAAGAATTTTCACATAGCTTTCCCCACATTGTTTGCAATGGGCGATTTCTCTGTTAAAATTTTAGATGACAGCTTTTGGGACTCCCTGGTGCCTGGGAGACAAAGCATGTGCTTTAACAATGTTCATGGCTTGACACAAGTTTGCTTCTTAGCAGCACCTTAGAAAGAATCACAGGATTCACCAACATGACCATGCTCTTTACCACCACTTAGTTCTCTTTGCACTGCACTTTATCTTTGCTTAGTCTGGTGCATTACAGATGCTTCCGATTTCCATCATGTCTCCTCTTTCAGGCTGGCTGCTACCAGAAGTAAGGATAACTACAGAAACCTGTGTCAAACTGTCTGAATAAAACCTGCACACCACACTGCTTACAGAAAAATTCTGCTTCTTTTTTCAAGGGATGTTCCCAAAATGCACACAATTTGAGGCAAACCAGAATAACTCCCCTTAACAAACAAGTGCCTTAATGCTGCTCCACAGCACTAAGACTGATGTTCAGTGGACATTTTGCACGTATTTACAGGTAAAACAGTGGGAGTAACTTGCCCAAAAATCCCACAAGCAAAAGCTGTCCAAGCCTGGCTCTATCTTTAAGCAACTGTTTAATTTGCTTTAAAATTCTCCAGCAGCCCATAGCAGGTGTTGCTGCTGGATACATGTTGTGACAGGGTCCCAAAGCAGGGCTTGCTGTTCCTCTCTGTTTAGGTGAGGGGGTTTTGCCTGTTGTTACTGACATTGAGCTGTGAGGTCCCTTCCAAGCAGGCTGCTTGGTACACAAGAAGTGATGCAAGTTGTGGAATCATGTGAGAGGCTTGTTGTCACTCCGTAAGTGCAGGAAAGAGACTGTTGTTGGGGGCAAATCCCTCAGTTTTAGCCCACCTAACCAGCAGCTTGGTTTCTGCTTTGTGCCTGGAATTGGTGTTTTGGCCACTGGAAACTGCTCTGGGGTGTAGTACAAGGCCATTGATAGGATTAAATCACTGACTTTGGTGACTTACAGCATTAATTTGCACCTCTCCCATTTTTATTTCTAGCCCCACAGCCTATTGGAGCCACCTTTTAGGCAGCAAGTTTACTAGGGCAGGGACCTGACTTTTAGAAATCTCACCGTTTGTTTCAAACCAGAACTAACTTCACTTTTGCAAGTTCAGGTCAGTGGAGTTACATCCATAAATCACAGGGAATTAGGACAAGAATAGCCCCTGTAGCACATTCTCTCTGCAGTAGCTCGCACAAAGACAAGAGTTATAAAATAATTCAGGTGAACTTTCTGGAATGGTTATCATCAAGTCATGTACTGATGGGCTAATAGTTTAAATTCATTGTAAGGCATGGGCTTTTAGAGCAAACAGCCCCAGCATCACTGGCTGGGGCTTTTAAAGGATACCAGTGCTTGATACCCAAAAGCCCAATGCCAAACTCTTCAATCCCTTTAGGCAAGAGTGTGCAGGGCAACCACCATCATTTAAATCACCGTCTTGGTGATTAGTGGTGTTTAGTGCTCCAGAAAAGGGCAGTTTGCCTGCACTGCCGAGGGAAAGAAGATGAGCCCTGATGTGCCATTCAAACCCACATGCCTGTCCTTTATGGATCCAGCTGTAGGCAAGGGCTGGGGTGAAGCATGTCGTGGGAAGGCAGATAACACAAACATGAAAGCAGCACAAAACATGAGAGCCTATAAATAGCAGGAAATAAAGAACAATACTGTGATAAAATCCATAAGACAATAAAGACCAATGTGGGAGAGACCATTTCCCCCCCACCCTTCTCCAGAGTTTCTCCTATTTCCCAAAGCTGCAGATCATCTGACTGCTGTGTGGTACACGCCAGTCAGTTAAGCACCAACTCCAGCGCTTGAAGCCTTACACAAAATATTTCAAAACTCTGTTCCTTTTTCTTTCTTGATGTCCTGCCATGAGTATTGTGGTATTTAAAACCATTCCCAACTCACCAGCTCGTCAGAGCAAGGAGAAAAGAGGGAAGAAGAAGGGGGAAAAAAGCCCTATGGAGATTTAGAGTCATTAACAGCCTTTATAGGGTTTCAGACATTTTTGTGGTAATTCTTTGGAAAGGATGTATCCATGATGAGCTGGGGTTTATTTTGCCATTGGCATAAGAAATTAGACTGATTCCAAGAAAATATTTGCTGTTTACCAAGAAGAGGGCAAATGTAACTAGAAAATGGCAGTGGATGTGACCTAGGAACCTTGCTTAAATTTTGGGTCATTACCAGCTCCTGACCTGGCCCCTTTGAACTAGATCCTGAAACGTTCAAGTTTCTGGCAGCTCCTCCACAGAGTGAATGTATGGCTGTGCAGTGGGCACTGCGAGGCTCCTTCCCTTCATTGGCAGCAGCAACTGAAGATGGTTAATTATCCCGAGAGATATCTATCACTCGTAAACCTGCATCTCACAGGAACATGTCCTGTCAGGAGGTAGTTGCTTCGTGGGCCTAAAATGTCATGAGGACAGCTCACCAGTACAAATATTTCTGTTTTGGAGTGTAAACTTCTCTGGGGACCAGATTTTCTTGAATATTTCTGCACGATCCTGTCCCGTGGTGCCTTAATTTCTGAACCAAATCTTTAAATGGGGTGACACTAACAGGTGAATGGCGTTAGGCTGGTTTATGGCAGGGGAGGATTGGGGCCTTATTGTAAGGAACAAGAGGATTATATTGGCTTCAGAGTTCATGTCAGAGCTGGAGCTGGAGCTCAGAAATTACTGGGCAATTTTCTCAATTGCTTCTGTTAGCTTTAAAGAGGGAGCTGTGCTGAGGAAAACCTCCAAGAATATCCGACTTAATGGCAAATCCACTCTCTTTTTCCACGACTGGTTCTAAGATGCCTGCCTACTAATGAACGTGGCCTTTTGTGCTTGAACAATAGAGTTGCTCCCTCCTGGCCAATCTGATCCTCTTACAGGATCCCACCAGGGAGATCCAAGGACAAGTTTGGAGGTGACGCAAAGAGAGGTGCATTATGCTTTGATTCAGAGGTTCAGAGGGGACAGCAAGGTCTGAGGAGGTTTAACTAAAGGGTTGACTGGCTACCACGAGTGTTACATCACATTCCATTATGAGCCATGGCTATCACATGAGGGATTTATATCCCTCCTCAGCCAGGGGCTGGATTTCTGCATACATGGGAGCATGTTCCATGTTATGCTCTTCTGCTTTGGGTCCCTCAATGCTTTGTGGTGCAGTTTCCTACTCTGTTCGGTGGAGGCAGAAAGCCTTAGATGATGTCCCTTCAAGTCCATGGGCTGCTTCTTCTTTCTGAAGACGTTTTGATCTTAACTAACGTTCACAGTTTTCTCCTGTAGAGTAGTGGGACAAATGTTCCTGTTCCATTCTTTTTTTTTTTTCTGTTTTGTTTTGATTTTGGATGGGTATGAACATTTTGAGCAGGGAAATGAAGCAAATCAGCCAATTCATAACTTCTGACTTCTCAGTGATTTAGCCCATGCCCACCATCATTTCTGGAGCAGTGCAGTGTTTAAAAGGGGTCTTGGTGGCTCGATATTTGACTTCATAGGGTTTATGAAATTTTGCTTGTCTTGCCTTTCTTGTTCTTAGCCCATGAGGCAGCTTGCATGCTTTTCTGTATCCAACACTTCTTTCTGCTTTTTTTTTTTTTTCTCCATTTCCAGAAGGACTTGTTCCTTAGAACAGATGAACCACATACTGAGAAATGAACAGGCCAGATTGTATAGTGCTCAGCACCCACCGTTGAGGACAGATTTTCCGGAGAACTCAGTTTCCAAGGAGTCATCTAAATAAGTGACAGATACTCAAAAATGGAAATGTGCCCACTTATTTTGGTGCTCAACTAGTGCTAGAGCTGCTATGAAAAACTTGCTCTGATATGGCTGCTCTCCTTCACTTATGCCACAAGACTTCCACATCTCCCTCTTTTGTACCCTATTTATGTCTCTCTGCCATGCTTACCCTCGTGCCATGCTCTATCCCACAGGTCTCAGCTCACTTCCTCCTGCTTGTTGCCATCTTCTTCTGTATCATTAAAAGGTCAGCATGTACATACACTCACATTTCTGTCAAGGGGCCCATCAGGACTAATGCCCCCCAATGCAGAATATATGTCCAACATAAATTAATTGTTAAGGCTAATGCTGATTGAAGTTTGATAGTTCAGCCTGCAGGATATACCATATGTTTGAAGTGTATTGTCCAAGTTTAGATTTTAAACTCCCAAGGGCAGGGACCACTCCTTCCTCTGTGTTTACATAGCATCAATGAGACCAACAGTGCTTGGGTCTGAAATACATTAACCTTAGCCAATGCATTGTTAAGTTTAATAATGACTAGTTAGCATTAAAGCACAATGGATAAAATATATAGACAAAGACATGTTTTGGCAGAGATTTTTGTCGTATTTTTGATGCCAGATTCCTACCTGAATAAATGGTCACTGGTCTTGTGAATCACTGATGTTTCCTTGGAAAACTCATCCTTCGTATTGCACCATCCTGGTTTTCCCTTGTTCAGCAATTGACATTAGGCCACGGATCACTATTTAGAGTAACTTACTCAGAACCCAGAAAAGTGAAAAGTCTGAAACAGGAAGGCACCTAAATGAGATGTCAGACAGTGAACTCTGGGAATCACGGAGCCAGGGTGTAAATGGGCAAAGGAAAATAAAGGTTTTGAATGCAAGAACTTAATGTCATTTCTCATTATTTGTCTCATTAATTTGTAGTCTCCAGAAACCACACTCAAAGGTTACTGTACACAGGCCCTCCAGCGGGAGGATAAGAGAACTATAGGAATGAATCCAAACCCCATCTGAACTGACAGGCTGTTTTTCAGCGCGAGTTATGCAACGTGTTAGTACCTCTAGGTATAGGACCAGTGGGATTTAAACTTGTACAGCAGATGGTCTGTGCATCATTGCTGGAATGCGCCTGCTGACCCTAGGGCAGAGCCTGAATGGACTTCAAAAGAGAGACTGAGCATGCTTCAAAGTGTTATTGTTTAAATGTTCCACTAAATGGGGACTCCGGAACAAAATATCTAGCTGAGGTCAGTCTGAAAAATGTCAACACACATAATGAGAAAACAGTGTGTTGTGTGAGAAAGAATATTTCATGGAGGTATTCTGGCTATTTTGAGTTGAAAAAAACCCCCACATTTATCATGTGTGTCAGCAGGTTGTCATAATCTAAGTGTCTTTCTTCATGAGCTGGGAGCTTCATTTGCTTTTGTTGGAAAGAACAAGCTCTGTATGTGAAGGTCCCAAATACCTTGTGTGTGGTTTGTCCACAGACAGGTAGGCTGGGAGAACCGTCAACCAAAGTTACGGCAAAGGTGTGTTACAATACAACATTGACTTAGCCTTGAAACCTCCCTCCCACTCATTTCAGAGGAAAGCTTGTAAGGACCATGCATTTGGTTTGAGAGCATGACCTTGTGATTTCTAATCATGTACTCTGTTCTGTTCCTCCCAAAGCCCATAATGCCTGCTCATAGCGTATTCTTTCACTGGTGTAATCCACAAGTTTTGGCTTCTACTACCTCTATTCAGGGGGAATTTCAGTAGGAAAAGTTGGTTTCAAGTTCAAATCGATAGGTTTAATATCACAAAGGAAGATTTCCTAGGCAAGTTAATCTTAACAAGATCAAGCCTTCAGTAGAAAATTCAGGATCAGCCTTTGACTTGCTGGTCTCTGAGCTGCCTCTTAGGTGTTGTAAATATCTGTGGTCTGGTAGCTTTTGGTCTGCAAAAAGTTTCCGTGTTGGCCACTGGCAACTCAGCATGGGTGGCTGAAAAATAATTTCCTTTGCTGGAAGCAACAGCAGCAACCTGAACTTTCACAGCACCTTGTCCTGCTGGGGCATGCCTCTATCTTGATGGAGACACGTTGCAGTAACACACAGATTAAATGCTAACCCTCCCTGTAGACGTAATAAAGATCCAATGCCAGGAAGAGCAAACAAGATCCACGTTAAATAAAGGGAAGGTTTGTTCCTTTCACATATCAATATTCAGTAAGATCAGCCAACTTGGCATGCTGGGGTGAAAACAAAGTCACCAGGCAGGGTAAAAAGCCAAAGGGCTCTGGAGAGCTATAAGAAAGCGAGGTGTCATTAAATCAAGCAGATACTTTGGGTTTGTTTGTAGATTCTCTGTACCTTCGTAACATGTTGTAAATGACACAAAACTTGAATAGCAATCAGTTTAAGTGGGTAAAAAATAGCATCCACACCCTCCCTGGAGTTCTGGTTGTTACACTCAGTATCACTACTCAGCTGTTAGCTGTGGCCCAGATTAAGCAAAAACTGTATAACCTTACCTAACCGAGTATGAATTCAGCAAAGCTTTCAGGCTTTTGCTTATCTTCAGTGTATGCTTAACTTCAGTAAGTATAGAAACTCTTTGTTAAATAGGACTTTTAGACCTGCAGAGAGCTGATAAAAAATCAGTTTCACCTATTTTATGCTGTTTGCCAGGCGCTACAAATAGCTGATATTCTATGTGTAGACTGTTGCAACTATTCAGTAGTCAAAACTCAAAGTGTGTCAGTAAGTTAAAGGTGATCTGTTATCTCAGTGTTCCCAAAGCAGAGGAGTTACAACACATTTCTGATTAACATAATCGGTTTTAGGAATCCTGGTTCCCTGGAAATTTAGTCACTCCAAAACAGACACACTCTGCAAATTCTCCAAACTTCAGCTTGTTAAACCCTTCATGGAGAACAAAAAGCATGAGTTAGGACGAAGTGAATTTGTTTGAAAAATCCATGCAAAACTTTGCACAACAGGGAAATAAACTCCAGTAAACTGAAGGAAAAGATACTGCATCCATTACTCAGTTCGCATTTTTACTGGAGTATAACAGGACTATAAACATTTTCTGTCAACAGCTTATAAAGAAACTTGTTCTGAAAGTGGTGCATGGTGAGAACTCGCATCTAAATTGGGTATGTCTAAATTAGATTGAATACAGAACACTCCCAAAGGTGGCTTTTGGTTAGGGCTAGTCAAGTAATACAGAAAAAAGTTCACAAATATTGAAAGAAACATCACCCCCAAACCTCGCGGGGTCCTCCCTCCGCATGTTCACTGTACAGGAGTATTTTGGGGGATAGCATGTTTATTTGGGTTTGCATTGTGCAGGTAAGCAGTCCCCAATCCTTGCAGAGAACATGCTATTTGGTATTTTCCTCTTAGAGTGCAAAATGTGGCCAAGTGTTTTGCTGAACAAGGAAGGACTTATAAATGCACTGGGTGAGGTCTACAACACTGCAGCTCTGGCTTCAGTAGGTGGCAGGGATTCTTTAAGTTTTCTTGCTCATTTACATTAAGCAAATAAACAGAATTCCCAAACCCTGAAGCCCACAAATTATGTATGTAGCTACTCAATGTAATCACAAATTCCCTATATGGTTACTTTTATCTTTCCTCTCCCTCAAGCTTTTCTCTGCCTATACTGCTGCTGGTCTTTATTAAGCCTCACATTCTACAAACATTTATGTGCATGATTTACTTTATGCTTTTAAGCAGTTGCAGAGGGTTCAATAGGTGTTAAATAGATAATGAACTAGAACACAATAGAACTGCATATCTGCACGGATCAGACTGAACCCAGTGAAATTACAGCTGTACAGAAAGTTTAGCACATGGATAAGAGTTTGCAAGGTCTTAGCTTGTAGGATCTACCAGAACTGGCATTAGTGTTTGTGCAGCACCTGGCACAAAGGGACTCTGAGTCTGACCAGGAACTCTAGATCCCAATATGCTATAAGTAATGAACTGCTACAGGGACTATAATTAGGCACCAAACAGCAAGTACTCAAAGTTCATAAAGACTCTAGGACAGGGTGTTGCCAGTATGTCTGCTGACGCTCACATCTGTAGATTGTTCATTCAAACACTGCCTGTTTTGGAGATTCCCACCACCCATCAGCTGCTACCTGACCTCTTTAAAATAAACTTGCCTAAATGGGCATGTGCCTGGATCACCAAAGAGACTATCAAATTTGGCACTATGCTGCAGCGGGAAAGCCAAGCCTGGGTGGTAGCAGTGGCTCTACATTCTTACTCTCAGATATGCTGTCATCAGTTCAAGGTTGTGGCACAGTGATGTGGGGCATGAGCCCCCTGCCTGCAGGCTGCCTGACCAGTGCTTAAATAACCATTATTCCAGGATTTTGTCACACGTCATTATACAGGGGTGCACTTAATGTCAACTAAATGAAAGGTGAAAGACTGTAAGCACTTTGTCACGGCTTCAGTGGATTTTCAGCACCAACAGCAGCATGCCAGGCTGAGGGGCCCAGCCTACAGCTGACAAAGCATGTTTTATGTAGCTTTGTGAACACAGACTATGCAAATGTATTCAAAGGATGTTCTTGAGGCAAATCGGTTGGAGCTAAATTTGCCCAGATGCTCTTGAATCTGCTTATTAGAGTCCTTAGCTTAAAAATCAGCTGGAACTCATGAGTCGAACCAGAGCTGACTTTAGGATCCCTGCATATTAAGAAAACCACAACTAGATTAAATGTGTGCGTATCTGTGTAGCATGGAAATTCAGCTCTCAGTGCCTGCTCCCACTACTCCCAAGATGAGGGCTTCACAACGCTTAACATGTGGAGATCTCCTGGAAAGGGCTGGGCAACTATTTTACCTTGAGGTTTTTAAGCTAAGAGAAAACTTAAAAAAAAAACAACAAAAGTTTTCTCTTTCATCATGGCTTTTGATTTTTGTAACTGCTTTTCATTTTGCCTGTGGAGGCACTCCCTGGCAGTGAACTCATGCCTTCCCACTCCAGTTATACATTCCATTACCAAAGGTGAATAATCAAGACAAACATGAAGAATGAGAGAAGTATGTACTTGCTTATTCAGATAATGACCGTGAAGGATGAAATCACCTCAATCCTGAATTAAAAACAAGTACTTCAGGATCCTGTTATGGTGGCAAAAGATACTGGAAGGAGGTGGAGTTGTGTTCTGTCAATGACAGCGGTACTTTTGACTCCTTGGACTTTTTCCCCTTGTAAGGGGACTGTTAAGGGAAACTATTGAAACCTTTATTTCATCTGAGTATTGACTTTAAGAAAGAAAACTGTGTCCTGAACAGTGGTTTAACCCAGTTTCTCCCAGAAAACTGGTAGAATGTATCTGCTCAGCCATGGGGCATTTTCATAGGCTGACCACACGTTCGCCCCATTTGTGGCCACCTCTGCAATCACTTGCAGAGCTCCAGGGCAGCAGCTCTGCCATCCCCCTGCCTCAGTCACCCGTGCCAGACATTAGCTCGGATCTGCCTTGCCCTTGTGGTAGCTACACTGTGTCTGACCCCTGCCTGGGTGTACAAAGGTGGGAAAAGGGTGGGCCATTTCCTGCGCTTAAACAACTGAGCACTGTTAGCTCAGGGACAATTGAGTCTTTCGTGTTTATACTGTCTTTGTCTGGATAAACTGTATGGATGCAGTTCCAATGCAGTCACCAGGAGATTTTCGTGCTGATATTCATGGTGCCAGCATTTCACCCTTAAAGTGTATTTTGGGCATCCACATCTTGAATCAGTATCTCAAACCTCTTAAAACTGCATTGTGTTTATGTTTGGATTTATTCCTTGGTATTTTCTTTTGCTGAGGAAACCAAAGCTGAACACGGTTTTATACCATATGGTCTTCTTCATGCCTTATAGAAGGTAAATGTCACCTCCTTGTGATGCATTAAGTGATCCCTTCACGTAGTCTACTCAAATATCCTCAGAGAATTTGACACCAAGGATGTCCCAAGGGATTGGCTTCCCAATGCCACCTTCTGGGATTTGAGTACTCAGCTTAATGTAAAGCTCCAAACATTGCTGAGGTAGACAGAGATATTCAGTATCTCACACTTCACAGAACCCAGATGCATTCTGCACACACCAGCTGTAATGTAAGGAACTCGGGTTAAATCAGAGGATTTCTCTTCTTTCAGCCTCCAGCTTTTCTAACTGTGTTGCAATGCTTGGTCTCCAGCTGTGAGGAAATACAGAAAGCTTCTTATTTAGTAAGTTTTCAGCAATCCTGAAGAAGCCAATTCCTCCCTCCCCAAAATGGCACAGTCTGTGTTCCTTTAGAAACATCTCCCTAAATTACACCAGATGCCAGAAATACTTTTCCAGTCCCATAGGCTGTGATAGGACTTACAGTATAGTTGCACTGACATTCGATCCATATATACTTACCATTTCCTTCTGAATTTTTCCCTGCCTTATTCTCGATGGTGTGTTATATCTGCTAACAGGTGAGAATGTCCTGTAGAGGTGAGACCATCTTGTACTCAAGAGATATCAGGATTTACGCCTATTTGGATTTTTTGCTTGCCTTTGTATTCAATTTGTACATCATCCTGGGACTGCCTGCAATTTTTCAGCATAAAAAACATCTGGAAAAAATTCTTAGGAAAAACTGCATATTTAAAAAAAAAAAAAAAAAAAAGCCCTACCAAGAAAAACCAATCTTTTTATTTGTCCATAGGGCTTAGTGATTAAAAGATGATGGCATAGAAGGTTTTTGGATTTATGGATCCTCAAAAATCCTTTTCTTCCTCAATGGCAATTATACTCCTGAGAAAACATCAGATGCCAGATCTAGCCCTGGCATCTTTCAGTGGATTATTCCTAAAATAAAGAGGCTTTTCCAAGCCTGGTGGTTTCAGATGTTATGATTGATGTTTATTCATTTGTCCTCTCTTTCCATGGAACTGGCAATGGCTGTTACTTCTGTATCCAATAGCACTGTTACGTCTGTTGCTCTAATCTAGCTACTTATATGGTCTCCACCATTGCAGTGTTTGAGCATATCCCAAGAATTAATAAAAAAACCACCCTAAATAAAACCCCTAGAACAAAACAAACTCTCTCCTTTTTCCTTCCCAGCCTGATCTTAGCAAGAGTTTGGTTTTTGTGCTTGTATGTGTGTGAGGAACTTACGGAAGCAAAGCTGAATTGAAGAAATGGGTCCCACCTTCAGCTGTGAAAACAGAGGGTGGAAGGCTGGCATGGGAGAGGCCACAGTGGTGACCTGGGATGCTACAAGAGTTTGTGTCAACTAGATGTGCTTTCCCTAGTTTTTCTGCTCCTTGGTCCTGGCTCAGTAGTATTTTCTAAGATTCCTTGAATTTGGGAAGTCACAACATTTATGAGGGGCAGAGGGTAGACATGGGTTTTCATTTTGATAAGGAGAACTATTATTTCTGCTTGGAGTTGAGCTGCCCTAATCAGCTGTTACTGGAGGTGTTGCTTCTATTTGTTCTGACCACATTTGGATCAAAATCAGTGTTTCTGTGTGTCTCTTCTCCATCTTTGGGGACTGTTGTCTGCTATTCCTGCAGTGTAGTCTCCCAAGACAAAATTTACCCCACAAATTCAGTCTCTGCTTTAGGTAGCTGTCTCTCCAGGAGGCTATGACTAGTTTTTAAAGGCTTGTTGGGAGTCTGGTCTTACCTGCTCACCTTTTACCCAGCTTCTTCCTGGTACCCTAGGTGCAGCCTAGGGGAAGTCTGTGGGTCCACCAGATTTGTGAGTCCACTAGCTTTTGGGGAATAAACCAAATCCTGTGTGCTTGAGATGGGCAAGTTGTTGGTGAAGATTTAAGTGCATTAAATCCTACCTAAATAAGAACAAGATGAAGCTCTTGTCATGTGCTCTGAATCCAAGAGCAGCAAATGGAAGAACTACTAATGTATGAAAATATAAATAAACACATGCCAACATTAATTGGAGGAACGTGTCCTTCTCACTGACCTCAGCCCGTGTGACTGTACCTCTGGTGTAAAGGACGTGAGCCCTTGATTTCTCTGTAACCAGCAGACAGAAACCCCATTTCCAGCTGAGGGATTAAACTGCATGTGAGGAAATGATTCAGTGCTGGATTGCACACACCTTTTTTTAGACCTGGATCAATGAAAAGAAGTATCACTGTGTCTCATATTTGGGCTAGAAATTAAGCAATTTGCGTACTTGCAGGAATGAGATGCAGTTGTCTCAGAAGTTTTTGTTGGCAATAGAACAGGCAGCTGTCAACGCTTCAGCCCAGAAGTAGATGCAGCTCATTAGGACAGTTGGATATCATCAGATTAGCTGGGCTCGGAGATAGGGTGAGACAGGAAAACATATGACAAGAACTGGCATTGCAAACCCTCCCCTTTCAGAAATGCTACCTCAAAACCAAGGAATGTTGTGGTCGATCACAGCCAATATCAATACAATATATCCTAATTTGAGGGCAGACTTGCCAAGTATTTCAGCATGGGTTTCAGTGCCCCTGGTACACATAAAAGTTATGGCATCAGTTCTGGATTAGTTACTGGGACTCTGGTAATGATGTTCCTGGCATAGCACTCCTTGCAAACACGTACTTTGGAGGAGTTCCCATACATTTTTTTATTGTCCTCTAGAGCTGTGGTGGCAAGCTGTGTGAAATCTATCCAGAAAACTGGAAGAAATCAAAAGTAAAGGGAAAAAACCAACCAAACCCGATTAAAGATGGCAAAGCCTTTCTTGTGTAGACCTAAAAGTAGGTCTGAAATCAAAAGAATATGGGTCGACTATGTAAGAGTCAGGGGGAGGGAGTTTTAGACTTCCTTTCAGTTCCATTATAAGACTGTCTGAAATATTTTGCTCAGTTCTGGGACCAGAAAGATGTTTGCAGACTGGAAACAATTCAAAGATAAATGGCAAACAAAAGCAGCAGCAAAAAATACCTGAGTGGCAGCGGGGACTCATTTTGAAGAAAGCTCAAACAGACTTGGGTCGGTGACAGAGCAAGGTAAGCAAAGCTCTCAACAGTACTGCATGTGTATTTAGAAAATGTAAATGGCAGCAGGCAGATGAAATGTTTGTCAGTGTGCATTGCCATGGTTTGTTTTTGTGTTCAAAACCTCTTTGTTCTGAGCACACTTCCCTTTTCAGAGCATGAGCCTTAGCTTTGCAACCCAAGCAGCAGGGATGCCTTGTGTTTCTTTAGGACTTTTCATCAGATGATCCCCAAAAGCTTTAAAAGGGTGAATTAAAGGGGCTTCACATTAAGAGGAAAAAAAGAAAAGAAAAAAAAAAAAAAGGATTAATTTCTTTCTTCCAAAATGCAATGCAGTCAGCTCTGGCATAAAGTAAAAGAGGATGTGGATTCTCCAGAGGGTGAGATCCTTCTCCCTTTACATTAATGCAGAGTCACAAAGGATTTGTTATCCAACCTTAGTTCCTATCTGGGGACACTGTGAGCAAAGGAAAGAACAGCTCCCCAGTTACCAAGGGTGCACTGCAGCAAGCGGCATGAGGAATAGAAATGTATCAATTAAAACGTAGGGGATGAATAAAAGAGAAAATTGCAATTTCCTTGAGGGGTATGAGGCTTGATCATTGTGACTGCTGCCTCCCTTCTTAATAATGGTGAGGATGTGCAGACATTTGTGTAACTTCTCTGCTGAGCAGAGACCTCTGCTTACCCAGTCGGTCACTTACTGATTTAAACTTGCTATAGCGACACCAAAACCACATCCTGTAGAGCATGGATGTGCTCTGCAGGCCTCCCAGGCCTACACAGTTAGCAGAAGTTATGAAACTTCATGGAGGAAATACAATACAAAGTACTAAGACGTGTGGAAACCTTAAATAGGGATTAACTTCAACCACTATTTAGTCAATGCTAAGGGAAAATAGGAGTGTGATGGCCTTAGAACCTCATTATTTTTGAGGTAGCTTTTAGTTTGTTAATAATCAAGAGGAGATTGCTTTATAAAGACAATAAACAATTTTGATTTAATTTGAACAACTCCCTTAAAATACTATTTCTGTGCACACTGAGGCCATGTGATGTTGTTTTAAGCCTTATACTCGTATTCAACATTCATTTAGCTTTCATTACTGACAAAATTTCAAATGCCAGAGGATGTACAAAACCTGCTGGGTGATTTGCAAAATCTTCCGGTGTTGGAAAATTTTCTAATGATGAAATACTTTATTAATTGCTTCTATTTTATCTGTTTTCTGGCTATTGCCACAGGAATCCTGAGGGCTTTGTAACAAGGAAGATCTGCACTCCTTAAATCATAATTTCTGGGATTATGCTGAAGCACCGTGTAAAAACAAGTATGCATTATTATTCAGACAATTCTCCATTTCAAATTTACCTAACCAAGAAAAACCAAGGAATTCACCTCTAGGCTGTTTACTAACAAAATCCCCAAATATTTATGTAGAATTTGACTAGCTACTCAATTGGTGTGATCCTGGGAAAGAAAGTTCAAGGTCTGGTTAACCTGGAGCTTTTTCTCCAATACACTTCCTACTGATTTGGGAATGGCTTTAGTAGTGTTTCTGCTAAAAGTATTCCCAATGCTTTTGGTGTTGAGCTCACTGGCTGTTGTGTGTCCTTGGCTCTAGAAATAATGTAGCAACTTCTGCTCATTTCCCTCATATTCTCAGAACAATTCAGATTTTGGTCCATGCCCAGAGAGTCATAAAACCATGGACCATAACTTTGGGGACAGGTTTCTACAAGCACTGGTGATGAAATTACTCCCGGAATACTGCAGTTAGTTAAAATATCACCTTGCTGGAAATTATTGGCAGACTGAAAGGAAAACATCAGAGAACTTGAGAGCCTCACACATAACAAAAGATTAGAAGAATGGCTTTTGAACCAAAAGACAGGTGGAGATTTTGACGAGCACAAACAATAAGGTCAGTGTGGATGTTTATACAGAAACATGGGAAAAATCTCATTTACCTGACAGCTGAGTCAAGGGGTGTAGTTCCCATACCTTTATTCCCTGATTGCAAAGACAATGCCCAGCCTGCATTTAAGCATACCCCAGCTGTAAGCAGTGGGTCTGTTGTGGGGACCTGCCTCACAGCCTGTCACACTGCTGGAATCAGCTTTCTAATAGTCAAAGGGCAAAATATTAGAGTCTGTGCAGTCTGCAGGGGCCAGCAGAGGCAGGGACACAGCTGTCTTGTGGGACGCTGGAGGTCTGCAGAGATCTCCATTGGCTTCTCTTCCATCTCTGATATCTGCCCTGCCAGCCTTGGAGTGCATCACTGTTTATTGCCCAGAGGGGACAGCTGACTTCCTTCTACAGCAACAGTATTTTTTTGTGATGCCAATGCCATGACCTTTATTCATGAAAAACAAAGTACAAATGGGGAAAGCAGGGTGGAACACTGTCAGAAATGTGATGTAAACAGCTACAACGATGTGGCTGTGCTCCTCCAAAGCCATTTCCCATCAGGTAAGAATCAGAGCAACAGGCATTGCAAACACAGCAGAGATCCTATCTGATATTTTGTTAAGCTGATTGCCTATACCTTAAAGCAAGGTCCAATAAATAATTTCAAATTGAACTTTTGGTCAGATTAGAAAGCAACATCACCAACAATAGCTTCCAAAGAATTTATGGAAACAAATTCCCATTCCAGGTACCTGCTGACATTTTTAAAAAGTCAGCCTTTTTTTTAGCATTCATGAAAGTAACATGAACAATTCAGTAGGAGAAGAGCTCCCATTTTGTTATGGAAACAGTCTCCGCAGTGCCCTTGAAAATTTATCCCGAGGCAAGTTTGAAATAATTCATGCTTTTGCTCTTACAAAAATATCTTCATGTTTGGAGCAAACAGCTGTTTTGCTGGTGGAGGACAGCAGAAATATGACCTGGATTTAAACCTGTATCTTGCTGGGAGAACTGGGAGCTTAGCCTGACAGTAGGAAAGTGAAAGTCAGGCAGCGACAATTGCAAAGTGCCAAGTGCTTTGGGGTGGCATAAATTCAGATTGAGGGGAAACCTGAGTTAAAGCCAGTGTGGAGTGGACATGTGGCAGTGTCTGCTGCTCCAGCTGGAGATGGTGCCTTGTCCTGAGCTCCAGCAGGCCAGTGGATGTGCCTGCATAGATGCCATACCCCACTCCTCATGGCTTCACGGGACCTCTGGAGGATCTGAATGAAAAAGCTCCCAGGGGTCCACCACACCCTCCACTGTGTGCCTTTGGTCCATGATTTATTCGGCTCTGCCATCAGGCAATTTCAGGCCCCTGATGCTCTGGATGTTGCTACAGCCCAGCCTGGCCATGCAGCTCCTCTGACAGCTCCCCCAGCCATGATGGCCCCCCCGCCACACTCCCTATGGGGCGACACAGACCAAGACTGTTTTGTCAGTGCTGTGGGCATCCCAAATCCACTTTGGCAGGGAAAACGTGCCCGTTATGGGGGCAGTCCCAGCTGAATGCATAGCTGCCAGGCTGGAAGAATCCTGGTGTGATCCACTGTGTTGGAGTTGCTCAGGGAGGCAAACACCCCCATCATTATTGCTTTGTGTTTTGTTTGACATAATAACTGCCCTCCACAACTGTGCACCCCACAACACTGAGCCTGAGGTAGCTGAGAGAGCTCTGGGTAGCTTGAGGAAGATCTTACAAGCTCACGCTGTGTATTGCTTTATATTAATGCAACTTAATGTTTACATGCTGCTTTTCTTAGGTGAGCATTTTAAATGAACTGGTAGAAGATTTTATTAATTGCATGTGAAGGGAAGATCAGACATAATTATTTTTGAGGAAGAGTAAATAGCTCACAACTTTCAGAAGGCAAGGTACTTCTAAAACCAGTCAGGACCCTAACAAAAAGTGGTGGCTGCTCCTGAGTCCTGGGCTGTGCTCATCAGTCCAGGTATGTGTATGTGTGTGCATTGGCCAGGCAGGAGGAGGTTGTCAGTACATGGGGTTTGGGGTATTTTTGTCTCCTTAGTATTTGTGTTTGCTTGCTCCAAAGCTGTGTAGTTCCGGAGGGGCGCTGCCTTGCAGCTCTGTCCCTCACTGCCAGCCCCTGCAGCCACAGGCACCACACCAAAGGCTTGGAAAAGGTCACAGAAGAAATTCTTCTCCCTTCAGCTTCTCTTCTTCCTCAGTGGGTTGGTCTTTCAGGAGGTGGAAGGAAACACCTTGTAAAAATACTATTGTCAAGGCTGCCTCTAAACAATACATCAGATATACACACTGTTAGCACATAGAGACAGGCAAGAAAACCCCCTAAAATTCTGCCTTTCCTCATAACACCACCAAGTGAATCACCCTGGCCTCAGGCCAGGCCAGGAGCTCTTTCCCAGGAAGCACCCAGCTAAACTTCCCAGAACCTGTGTCTGCCTAGGGTGGGAGATGAGCATCAGGTATCCCAAAAGAGAAGCGCAGGGATGCCATAGTGAATATTGCTGAATTTATTTTAGGCAGTGGAGATTCCGGCTGAAAGATCACTTGAGAGCATGCCAAAGACCCAGAAAAGGTAACTGCTCAGGAGGCTCAAGGTCACCCAAGCCTGGCCTCTCCCCGGTGACGGTGCTGCCTTAGGGAGCAACGCGCGGCCACGGAGGTGGAAGCCGAGGCATCCTCCTTGGGGCACGTGGGCAATGCTTGGAGTGTTTGTGCCCAGGCTGTGCCAGAGGACGGCGGGCACGGACGTGCCGGGAGAGGTCAGAGCCGCCATACGTGGGTAGCACAGCAGATGCTGCTGCGTCACTCGGCCGGGTGAAAGCGTCGCTCCCGGTGCCGGCTCTGCCTCCCCGCCACCAGATGCAAACAATTTGTTTTGCATTTGGACTGGTAGTCCGGAAAACTGAAGCGCTGTGTTTTTAAGTTTATGTTATACGTTTGCTTTTCAGTTCTGTTAATTGAAGTCAGATAAGTGGATGAGCAGTTACAGGATGGCTTGCAGGCTTCATTTGAAATTTCTTACTTTTTCTGCACGCTCATTTGAAGCCCTTTCTCTACTTGCAGTGCATTAATTCACCTAGCTAGAAATTCTATCTGTCTGAACTCATACAAACATGCATTTGGGAATGGTTTTGTTTCTTATAATATTTTCTCTTATTGTTTGCTTACACCTACCGATGTAATTTGTCAGAACAAACTAGGTAATTTAAAATCATTTTTTATACACTCCTCATAATTGTTTCACCATCACTCTGAAAAGGAAGGGAGCAGAGGGACCCGTAAGCAAATAGAAAGAAATATGAGCATGTATGAATTCACTCAAGTGATCACTCTTCTTCCTCTCCGGTGAGTTTAATCCATCGGCTTTTCTGGATCCATCACGTAAGTCGACAGGGCTCGCCTGCCTCAGTAAGCTCACCACCATAAATTTTTGGACTATTTTCCACTGTGATGCCCACTGTCACCTGGGATGTGGTCAGGCCAAACCTGCCCAGTTTGATGCTCCAAATGGAAATGGAAGTGGTTCTGCATGGCAGCCTCAGACTCTGAGCACCTTTTATTGCTTTCAGAGTGGGTCTGCCACAACTTCTTCCCCATCTCCCAGCCTACATCTCCTATGACTTCTCAGCTTCCATGTCACCTTTGCAGGACCTGCCTGTGTAACCATTTTGACTTTGCAGGAGCTGTTCTGCTCATGAGGCCAGAGAAATCTCTGCAGGCCACGCAGCAGCAGAATACTTACCTGCAGCACGGTGGGTATGTAATTAGCAGGGAAAGAGGCATATTCAACACGTGTGTCATCTCCAAGCACACTTCATGCTACTCAAATAGTGCTAACAGAGGACTTGGTCCACTGAGGGAACATCACTTAAACTGCCCAGACCTGAAGCTGTGCTTTCAGGACTGAAAACAGTACATGTGGACATGTGCAAGGTTGTGCCAACATAAGCAGCATTTCCTTTGGTCCACAGACAAAGCTCTGAGTAGCTCAGCAAAGCACATACCTGCTTCTTTCATGCACGGGTGAACATCACCTGAACTCAGCAGTGCCTTTCTATGTAAATCCCAACTGTTATGCATTGTGCAAATAATGACTCCAGAATTAGATCCAACAAGATGAGTTGTTTGGGGTTTTTTTTTGCAGCAAGTACATTTAGAGTCTTAGCCTTTTCGGAGTTTATATCTTGGTTATTAAAACCAACATTTGCCTTTTTGGAAAACTGAACTCATGTGATAAAGAGGAACTTTATGTGTCAAATTCTGATGCAGAAGTTCTGGTATGCTTTTGTAAAATACAGAAGTGGAAAAATGCAGGTTCTATAGTAGAAAATTATTCTGTGTTTTTTTTAACATATTTTATATGATTGGGCCAGCAAAGAACAATGACAACATAAAAAAAAATCCATTACCTGTTGATCATGTCACATTTTTGGCAAATTCAAACAGACACTGCAAGATTTAATAAGACCTATTATGTAATAATTCAGGCAAAAAATGATTAAAAAAGATGAGGTAGCACACATCTAGTCCTAGGTACTTAGATTAAAAATAAAAAAAGAAAAAAAAATGGGGAGTGCAATAACTGGATTTGCTAATGCCACATGAAATCAAAAGATGAGCACATATTTGGATTTTTGTACAGCGCAAGTTCTGCGGAATTTTCTTAGGGAACAATCCTCTATTGGCAAAGCATGGTCAAACAGAACAAACAAATCTTTTTTGCCTTTAGTTGTTGTGATTCTGTTTAAAAGTTAGAAGACGTCAATTTTAGCATGTGGAATGCAATTGTGAAAGAAAATGGTTTTCCTGAATTTTCAGTGATTGACTAAAATCCACACACATACTGGTTATTTTAATTTAAGGAAAAAGGATTTGGTTTCTTTATCCTGTTACATAACACTGGATCTATTCTCCCTTGAACACACAAGTATGTTTATCATTAATCTTAAAGAGAAACAGTTGTCCTTCAAGATCCTTTCTGAATTTTTGTCTGTTTTTTTCAAAGTTAGATCCCAAATGACTGAATACGAATTGATGATGAAAACACATTGTTTATTTTTTTAATTAGATTACTTTAACCTCATTTATGCACAGTTCTTTTACTGTTCTTCCCAACTGCAATAGGGAAGAAAAAAACATTGCTTTAGAGTAACTTCCAAAATGCAAAACATACGGTTCATACAGCATCCAGCAGGAGACAGAGTACCTGTTATTGCTTTTTTAGCTCACTTTTATGAAGCTGGCTGGCTTTCAGTTTGGAGACATTCTTTAATAATACATATATTTTTCATTCTATAGTGCATTCCTTTCAAGGATTCTAAATTGCTCAGGAGCTCTTGAAAATCCTAGTGAAAACCTTTGGATATATGAGAGGTTTTTATTTCCAGGTAGCTGAGTGTCAATTAACTTGAGACACTTGCTTTTTTCAAAAGCCAGCAGGACCACTTCGGTTCCAGGCTGTTTGGTTCCTCTGTGTTTGCCTCTCACTTTAGGAATCAGCCCCTCTAAAGCATCAGGCATTTCCAAACTCAACTGGTGTTCAGAAAGGACCAGTTCCAGCCTCTCAGACTTGCTAAGTGCTTCAAGTGAATATGTAATTAGCTTGATGTAAGGGAAGGACCAGTGCAGGCAATCCCATAATGGCTAGGCAGTCTCAAATATAAGCAAAATAGGCCACCCAGAGCATTATAATGAGAAAATTTAATGCCAGATGGCTACTTTTCAAGAAGACCTGTGGGTTTTAGTTGTCTTTACGTTTGACTTGTAAACTGGGTTCACGGCTCCATCACTGGCAGGTTCACATGATGGGGAGTGTACCAAAAACACAGGTCATGTTTTGATTTCTGTTTGATATTTTATTTATATGTGATTTATATGGATAAACTAAGAAAAATTAACTGTCCAGGCCATAATTTCATGTAAAATAAACACAGACTAAAACTACAGCAACTTAGTGGATTGGGTGGATTAGTGAGATATCCTGGTATGTAACAACAATAGCAACAATGTATTCCCCAATTTAGTAATGCTTAAAATCTGCAATCCAGAGTCACTCCATGATAGGCAAATCCCTCACAAAATCTGCCTTCCTTTTTCAGGCTCAGGATCCTCCACTTAACAGGGGAACCTCAAAGGTTGACCCCATATAGCTTTGTATAGGAAATTCATGTCTAGAGAATCATTAATGCAAGGGACTTATTCAGACCATCTTTTTGCCATTTTTGCTTATACAATCCTTTGCAGACAATGCTGTCCATTTGCCTCATAGCTTTCTGCTGGACTTCATGCCTGGATGAATTTTGCTTTTTTAACTTGAATGTTTATATGTAAAATCTCCCCAATCCCTTCAAAGCCTCCTCCTTGTCCTTGCCCTATCTTGGTCCTGACTCCATGAAACATCATGTTCCCTTTAGCAGTCACACAGTGAAAACAAACTGTTCTCCTGAAAAGTGAAGAAATATTAAATCTGTTTATATTTAAAAGTGAATGAGAATTTGCTGGCGAGATATTTTAGATCCTGGTGTGATATCCCTCCCTCTACCTTACCTGATAGAAACCTGACCTGGCTCTGCCATACTTCTGTGTTAATATGCATCCATCTGCGAAATCTGGCACTCACATCCCTGCCCCTCGAGACCTCTTTAACCGGGTGCAAATACAGCGAATCTCTCCTGACTTTCGTGCCATCTCAGTAGATTTCCACACGTTGTAGCCAAGCTGGGGATTTGGCCCAGTGTCTTTTTTAAACCCTGTGACCCAGACGTGGAGATTAAAAAAGAGTTATGTTATCGGATTAAACAGATACAAGAGGCACTCGCTGTATCAGCACCCGACACCTTAAAACTCCAGAAAGCAGATCAGCATGTTAATGGCAAAAATAGCGTCTGAGAAAGAGGGAAAATGCAAAGGAAGGTGATGGCTAGCCCGTGCCTTGGGGTGGGGTGCAAAAACCTGCCACTCTGGCTGGTCACCAAAGCAGCCACATGGATACGGTATTCTGCTTTCTCTAGCATCTTAATACTGGATACACTTGAGGTTTGGTATACAAGTCATTTGAACTACACCTACCTGTAACCAGACTGATTTTGGACTGTGTTAGCTAAGTTTGGGTTAATGTCTTCAGAGCGGGGTTTTTAAGGGTTCAGGCTTGATTGTGCTGTGAATGGCATCAGCACACGCTGAAGTCAATAGATATGCAGAAGCAAAAATTCTAACAGATTAAAGCCAGACATACATGAAAAGGACAGTAATTTCAGGCACCATTTGTACGCTTAATATTGTACACATGCTTATGCTTTGTAATTTGGGCTCCAACTTGTGATTTCAGTTACATAAGGGAGTGGAGGAGCCAAAGGCATTAGTGCTGCCATACACTGCTGCAGCTGAAGGCACAGTTCCCCCAAATATTCATCAAGCACATTCTCAGAAGTCGTGCTGTCTCATAATGAAATAGCAGACAGCCATGTGCATATTTATGACACAAAAGGACTAATTATTATTATTATTATTATTATTTCACTTAGTTCCAGGTATTGTGTACACGCCTCTGACTTCAAAACAGCTTTGGCTGCTGTTTTTTTACCCCAAACATTTATTTTTTTTTAACACAGAGAGCAACCATATGCTTTGTGTGTCTGCCTTTTAATGAGTGAGGAGCAACAGAACAGAGAAAGCCAGAGACAAAATACAGGCTTTGATTCCCCTAGAGAACTTGAGCAAAATATTCCACTGCTGTCACTGGTACAGCTGTGCTGGCAGGATCCTTCACACAGAGGAGCCTCCAGCCGCTACTTACGTTTCACCGATGTGACTGCTTGTTCCTAATCTGCATCCAGGCATCCTCACTGCAACCAAACAAGTGGCTGCACCAGTGAGAAACGTTTTGCTTCACTCCTTAGTGTAGCCAGAGCTTGCCTGTGTTTGTGGTCCCTCGTGGAGTCTCACAAAATGTGAGCTGCCTTCTGAAGGATGCCTACGAATCGAAGCTGCAGTACACAAGAAAGCTGAATCAGAAGACGTAGGTGGCAGCATGGACTACATCGTTACGAGTTTAAACCAGGCTGTTCAGTGGAGATATGACACCAATTAGCTGCATATATCCTATACTTCTATCTCTTTTTCAGCTAAAAGCCCACTCACTTTGGAAATCTGCTCAGATACTGGAAAATCACAAGGGCACTGCAGTCATGGCGAATTGGATGTGTGACTGTGGCACAGTGTGTTTGGCACCCTGTATTGCCAGCAAGGAGTGTGCAGGAGGGGTGCAGCTTTTGCAAGAACCAGCTAAGGAAATCAGCCTTTTCTAGAGACCTCCCGGGAGGCTGCTGTGGTGGAATTTGTTCCCCCAGAAGCCTGTGCATAGGCGATGGGCTCCAGAGGTGGGCTCCGAGTGACTGCTGCCCTAGTTCGTGGTGTAGGACGGTAGCATCTGGTATCCAGGAAAGCCTGGGGAGCAGAGCTGTGGGGACTGTTCACTCTTTGGTGCATCTCTGCTGTTCCCAGTGCAAGGTTAGCGCCGCGGGACTTCCGCAAAACACAGATGGCCCAAAATACCCTTTCACCACTACTCTGCTCCCACAATGCAAACGGTATTTTGCAGTACAGAGGATCTTACTAAATCTTCAGCAGGGGTTATATGAAAATTCCTCACGACTCTGTGTGCTGCTATACCCTTTCATTAAGAGAACCGGAGGGGATGCAGGTAGGAGAGCGAGGACATATTTGAGTCATATACCCGTTCGCCTGCAGGGGAAAACACCAGCTTTGGGTTCTGTGAAACCCAAAGCAACACAAAACGTTGCCCTGCTCATTTTCCCTGCCGATCGCCCCGGCCGTACTTTGTTCTCCAGCTGCGACTGGGACTGCCCGGTGCCGGGGACTGCGCTTTTGGGAGGCGGCAGAGCAGAGCAAGGAGATCCCGGCCGCCCAGGCACCTGCCAGGCCATGCTCCGGTGTTGCCTTCTCCAGCAGCACACGGCTGCGGAGACTAAACGCCCCGAAAGCCTGGCAGGGCGGCACCGGGTCCAGAGTACAGTTCCCCGGGAAGAAAAGTGGCTGCGGAAGAGCAGAGCCAGGGCCGGGGCGCAGCGACGGGCAAAGCCGGTGACAGCGCCCGTGGGATGCTTTGACTGCGAGAAGGGCGCTCTTTGTGTGAAGATAAAAAATAATGATTAAAAAAACCGCACGAAAATGAAAAATAGCGAGAGCACAGAGGCGGCTGGGAGCCCTCGTTCCTCTGCCTCCCCGCCGCGGGACGCGGGCCGGTCACGGGCCGGCTCCGCTCCCGCTGCCCGCGGCAGCCGCGGGGGAGGGCGGGCGCCCCGGGGCGGCCCCCCCGGGCGGCGGCGGCCGCTGCCCC